>CAJUYG010001592.1:45814-61376 GCA_910591675.1 Galerucella calmariensis | reverse complement strand
ACCACTTTAACCTACAAGTATTATACATTTTTGAAATCAGCTCAAAGTGGAGTATCCAAATTTTACATAAAAAATATGAAAAGTAATTTAAAAAAATAAAGGGGATGCTGCTAGGGGTGAGGGGGTGGCTTTTCCAGTAAGTTTAAATAAGCCATAATGCTTGCCCCTTCCAACATAAATTGACGTGCTTTTGGATTTTTTCTAAATACCAGTATTACAAAAGTTATTAAAGGTGGATACTTTTATTTGAAAAGCACTGTATAACAAATAATAAGTAGATTTGTTCTATATGTGCTGTTTACTTTGTCATAATAAAATGCAATGAAATATAATTACCGGTTTTTTATAATCTGAATTCTGAGCAGTTGGCGATAAAATTTTGTATGCACCACGTCAGTAAAGTGTCTTTATCGGACTCGCCTGTTATTCGCCTCGCTTCGCTCGTCTCATAATTTCAGACTCGTCCGATAAAGAATCACTTCACTGCCTTGGTACATAAATAACTATTATTGAGTGTTAAACACGTTATTTTAGTTATTTTCTGCTCTTAAACAGTTTTTATCATGAGTGATACATGTTTTATTTGCAATGAACTACACTGTGGGCCGAAATAAAGGAGTCCATTTTTCAATTGAAAATATTTTTTTAGTTTTTTGGACGGTTTATTCTCTTTTTGCAGAGCTATTAGCCTAACATGTCTTCAACATGACTGTAAATTTGGAAGCAAAAATAATTTACAGGGTCTGACTTATGAAAAAAATTATATAACAGTGCATTTGAGCTCGTTGCAAATGAAAACTGTCTTAGCTAAAATTATACTAATATGCATTTTCGGTAGATAAACTATCCAGAAGACTTCAGTAAAGGTACGCGTCCACTAATCGGCGTCAAACGGACGGTACGCATCGGACGAATCGGATTATTCGATTAACTACATTGTTTCAAATACTGCGTTCACCTATCGGCATCGAAGCGACCGCACTTCGGCATTTCCGAACGGGATTCCAAAGACGAAATCAAAATCCGTTTCGTGCGGACACTGCCGATGCTGATAGTACGAATACCGACAAGTACACGCAGGCACGGGGGTTTTCTTTCCAAAGTTTATTATAAGAGCATATTTTGTTTTGTTAATAGTTTGTGTCTCGTCCACATTGTTTAAAAGTAATTACGGATGTAGCAAGACTTATCACGATTGTGCAGGAGTATGAGTATGAGTGGTCTTTTTATGTTAATATTATGCACCCAACATTTCTTTCTTTTTCTTTCGTTATCTTCTTCTTCTAACCACACGCAAATAATTATAACATCTTTTTCGTTCAGTAACGACATTGCTTGGCTTCAATAGCATGAAAGAAATGACTGGCTCTCCGTCGTAGAGAAATGCTGATACCGACTCCAATAATCCGTGGTAGTAAACGCAGGACGCAAAAAAAATCCGATTCGTATGATGCGTACCGTCCGTTTGACGCCGATTAGTGTACGCGTACCTTAAAAAGAAAAATTTCCGAAATTACCGGATACGCGAAATACCACTTTTATTAAATAACATTCTAACAAATAACACATTTATGAAAACAGTTTAGTAACTTTAAAACTTGGAGTAAAATATTATGGATGTGGCCGACCCTGTATATTATTTTTGCTTTCAAATTTACAGTCATGCTGAGGACATGTTAGGTTATTAGCCCAGCAAAAAAAATAAATCGCCCAAAAAACAAAAAAAAATATTTTCAATTATAAAATGGACTCCTTTATTTCGGCCCACAGTATATTATCGGATGGTGATGTTGTAGCAGTTAGGCGTGGTCTACAAACATTGAAAAATGCTAGTGTCGCTAGCTGTCGAAGTTAAAAAATAATATACTATTGCCAATAATGACTTTATTACCACCAGCACCCGATGATCTACTGAACACCATCTCTTGCAATTGTACGAAAGGTTGTGGTGGCAAATGTGGATGCAACAAAATTGGGTTGAGATGTTCAAAAGTTTGTGGACATTGCCGTAGCCAGTCATGAAACGCAGAGTCAACAAATGATGTGAATAAGGAAGATGTAGATGTCAATCTAGAAATGAGTCCACTCGACGTTTTGTCAGCAACTATTACAGATAGAGAAGCTGAAGAATTTTTTTTGTATTTTTCAGAATTCCAACGGAAAATTATTTCTTTTTGAATAAGAAAACCTTTGATTGAATATCATAGACTATGCCTACCGGGGAAACCATGTAGGTGAAAAAAGACTCGCCTTGCATTCTACCTCACAGCGCTCTACTTCGAAAACGATTGATTATACAGAAAAATGCAAGAGACATTTTTTGTAGATAATTTTACTAGGAACAATTTTTATTATGGCTGTTATTGACTTCCGAGCAATGAGTCGCTAGATATTTGCTATGAACTGATTTTCGTGAATTTTTGACCTCCATAACTTCATAACACCGTAATAAATGTGTATAGGTACAAAAATCCAGCTCACTAGGAATTTTTCCGCAGATAAAACCTTAAATGGCTGGACTATTTGGGAAATATTAGGTGAAAAAATGTAGAACGTGTCGCGGGACACACGGTAGGAACTTTAGTTCCAAAAATTATGTAATACATTTGACGTTATAGATAAACGATTTTCATATTCTTTGGTGGTAGAGTAGTAAGCATACCAGACTCTCACGCGGTAGACCCGGGTTCGATTCCCCGTGAGGAAGTTTTTTTATTGTTAATTTTATTTTTAAATAATTATTCTGCTTGATATTAATAACGACAACAGGTAGACGTTTGAAATATTTATCAGAATATTCATTATTACAGATAATGGTACGGTACCCTTCATGAGGGAGTCCGACTGGCAACATCTACTTATAACAGTATCGTATATTTAAAAAGGGAAACTGTAGCATTATACAAATTGGACATTCAAGAACTGTACGTTTATCACAAACAAATTAGTGGAAACATAAAATTGAATTATTAAATTTTCAATTTGAAGTTATATTACAGTTTATAGAAATTTTTATTTTCTAGATTTTTTCTTAAGTGGGTCGTGGGAAAAATATGCTGTTCGACTCGTGTGGATTGTCCATATCGCACTTGAACGATTGAGCACTCCGTTTACGGCGTCGTGCTCGAACCTCGTCCTCGTGCGATATGGCCATCATAGCCACACTAGTTGCACAAACTACTATTTCTATAAAACTATGCCCTTTTACATTTAAAAACAACCTGCCAAATGTCAAATCAATTTATCCATCCATTTTAAAGTTATCAAATGGAAATATTCAAGTTTTCAAAATTTCAACACACTGTATTTTGAAAAGTAAAAAATGTGCTAAACAACTTAATCCTCATATCATTTTGACAACCGATGCTGTAAATGAACAAAAAAGATCAATCGCGCAAAAAAATTATGGAATTAATAGTAAAAATGTATCCGAACAAATTCAAGTAGATCACCAGCACTGCGAATACCAGCTTTGCATAGAATTTTAATATAGCGTCGGTGGTTCAGGGGTAGAATGCTCGCCTTCCACGCGGGCGGCCCGGGTTCGAATCCCGGTCGGAGCATATGAATCGCTGCTTCGTAAACGAGAGAGAGACTAAGGAGAGAGCACAAGCACGCAAGCAAGGCATATAACGAAGCAACGTAACATAACGTAGCGTAACGTAACGCGTAACGGTCAGATCTTTTGCGTCGCGACCCCCGGTCGCTCAAACATAACCTGACGTGAAGAACTAAAGTTCCAAAAATTTATTGGAAATCCCATCTTCAGTAAAAAAATAAGCACAATTTCACTCAGAATTTTGTAACAGGAAATACATCAATACTATGTCTATGGGACTTATCTGGTTTCTCAAATGGGTGATTCAATTAATGAAGAATTTTTTCAATTGTGGAATATTTGATGTGGATTTTGTAACGAACAATGGAAGATTTCAGCTTCCGATGAAAGTGCTTACACCTTTTTTAATGAAAGCACCGATCTTTATTACATTTTCCAGCGATGATTTCTCTCAAAGGACTTAACATTTTTTTCCACTGAAAAACCAATACTTGTGAACGCGAAAATTGATTGATTCCAATTTCGCAGGTGTTGGAAATAGTCCTTTTAGCGTCTCTCTTCTTTCTCTTTGTTTTATTAGATTCCAAGCCAGTGCCTTCCAATAACTTCTCCGATATTTACCGAAAAGTTAACAGAAGACGACACACTACTTTTCTTTACTTAATTGGGCGAATTTTCATGGAACGAATGATCAGATCAATTTGAGGATATCTCTACACCATAAACAATATTTTGGAAGGTGATGAAAAGCTGCTTGAAAAGAGTCAATATTATTCAATATTTCTGATAATTGGAAAAAATTCAATGTTGTCGTTTCTACGCAATTTATTTTTTTTCTCACCTCAGTTATCAAATTCCTTTTATTATATTTTCCGTTTTTCAACAGCAAAGTATTCATTATGTTGAACATATTTCCGTTAACATCATACCATTGACTAAGTTGCCTCCTAAATCCTTGGAAAACAGAAAACGTCCACTTGAATTTCGAACTATGTATAGGTAACATTTCACTCGGCGAATATTAAATTTTATCCTTAGCTTTATCCTATATTTCGAGGATACGAAACATAAAAGTTACATACCATATGTTTTAAATCTATGTGCGTATCTTGGCATGGACGTTGGCAGCAACTGTGTGCATCATATTGTATCCGTTACTTTAAAAATATGGTCACAAAAAAAACATAAATGACCCATTTATAGACCAGTGAAATTTGAAAAACATTTTGGTGAATGTTCATAAATATAATAAATAAATCCCGTTCATTTTACAGGATATCTGATGCGTCAAAATTCAACCCTACTGTTGGGTCGATAGTACACACATCGGACGTAAAACTTTTGACAGTTGTGAAAATACAATTGGATTTAACAGAAAAAGAGGCAAAAGTTACTCAAAATGAAATTTTAAATAGCCTAGTGAATCACTCTACCGTGAGTTTCATGGACTTCAGCTTCAGAGCCTTTATTTTTTATTGGAAAATCAAATTTATATGGCAAACATGAAATCACATGGTTTTCAATAAAATTCAATAGAATAGTTTTCGAAATCATTAATCAGGTGTTTTCTTCTGTATATTAAGTCTGTTTCGACAGCTAAGATCATTGAGACTAAGCACATTCGACCAATTTGATCCGAGCAATATGAGAATTGTCTACTATATTTAGAGACAAGCAGTCGATAAGTTTTGAACAATATTGTTTTCCAAAGTATTCTTTACAAAGACAAATTCATTTTTGCATCCTTTATACTCAATTCTAGAATTACCCATTTCACTAGCTTGTTCGTACTTTCAAAATATAGTTTTTTAAGCCGTTCACTTTCTTGGAAATGGAACCTCCGACCTCACAGATAATTCTTAATTTTTAGAATAGTAAAAAAGTCGTTAAGGTGATATCAGACGGTTCACTCGAGTGAATATTCACCCAAGTGAATGCTTCATTATTCTTTCATTCCATGTTCACACGACTTAATGTGAATGACAAAGAAAAGAACTTTCATCTGTTCTTCTTCAAAATATGTCGTCGGGTGATGTAGTGCGTCTCGGAATCAGTTTAATCCGACTGAACGTTCTCTTTGTGTGCAGACGGTTCATTTTTCGTTCATTCTGACGGAGTGAATGATACCGAATGAAAAAATCCAACATCGTTGGATCGGTTCATTAATGAATTCATTCAGCACTCTTGTTGCCTTTTGAGTTCAGATGTATCATTTCGAGTGAAAGATGCCGAGTGAAAGTTAAAAATGAACGAAAAGTGAACCGTCTGATAGCACCTTTAGGGCTCAGGTCGGGACTTTATGGAGTTCAATATTGGAGGTGAAGATGTCGCTATTGTCACAATATCAAAATTTCAGTTACTGGAAGATTAGATTGTGATTTTAATGTCTTCTTTTGTCCGAGATTAGTCTCTTAGAGCTCTCGGACCGAAAACATAATATACATTGTACTGATAAGTGTAGCATAGTTGTGATGAGTATCTAGTATTGAAATTAAAATAATGATGAATAAAGAGAATTATAGAATAAGTTTATTTTTTTATGGAGATCGCAAATGTTCTGTTCCATATTTATTGAGTCTGACATAAATAAACATAAAAGTATTTTCTTAATAACAATAATTTAATAAGAAAAATGTGTTTTGTCCAACCCTAGCAATGTCACCAGTCACAATATAAAAGAAAATAAGGTCAGGAAATAACTACGAGTTGGGTTTTTTGCGGTATCTTTGTTTGAGAGAAGGGCTGTAATATAAAATTTAGATTGTAATGCTATAAAGAAGGAAACTAGTCCCCTAACTCCAGAAGCAAATCGAGCTCGCTGAATTTCATTTCAGCTTCGGGGTCGGGTAATAAACTGAATACTAATAAAATGAAACTTGATGAAATATTTGAAACCCTTTCTCGAAAAACGTATTTAATCTTCCAGTTATATGGTACTACCAAAAGAAAAATATTAATTTTGATATATTATCACATGTTCAAACCAATTACCTACTATGCTAGAAAAATATTGAAGTAACGGACAAAAACAATTTCTAAATTTTGATATAAAACAGAAATTCAATTATACACAATTCAGTATATCGACAATGTGTCCTTCTGCGTTTATTAGATTAAGGTTACAAACAAGCTGTATTAACTCACAATATTAATTTATAAGTTCTGGTATAAAAGCTTAGTAGACTGAAAATTATTGGTTTACGTTTCGTAGCTTGGCGTTTCTTTTGACTTGGAAAATAATTGTTCTCCCCACAGTTTTTTATCTCCAGCTACATCATAATATCCTATTGAAGCTTTTGGGAGCTTTAACTTTTTGCGACATACTCAAATGGTCTTATTTGTAATCTGTTCCAGTATTTAGGAATTGAACGAATCTCGCATGAATTGAGTCCTTTGATATGAATTTATTAGTGTGGGAGGACACCCTTCAACTGTTTATATCATTCTCATTGGGACCAAAAGTACCTTGACTAAATCTGATATTCCAAAACGAGCCGGTGACACTGTTGAAAGGATTGGATGACAATTGAAATCCTAATCGACAGTGAAATTGCGAGATTCATGGGTGAGATTGTGCTAAAGATTTAAAAACTCTTTCGAAGCATTTAAAAATGTTTTTGTACAACTGTCATTAAAAGTGACACTTTTAATGATAGCAAACAATGTTAAAAACGATTGTTTACATAGCAGCGTGTTAAAAATACTTTTAACACTAGTGTTAAAAATATTTTTAGCACTCCATTTTCTTATGATGAAATCAGATGAGAAAAATTCAGCAATTGCAAATTTTTATTATCAATATTTAACAATCATTACTTATGAACATTAATATTAATCGTAAAACTAGAACAATTACTAACATTAATGCCCTGTGACGAAAACTGGACAGGAATGAAATTCAAATGACAGCGTCTTTTCTCATTTGTTAGTAATCATAACGTTGGCAACGTCTGCCATTCACAACAATCTTTTGATTATTTGAATACTAAAATGCATTTTGAATTTATTGTCATTGCAAATTCGCTCGTTTCATTATCAAAATAGGGAAGTTGTACAAAAAACATTGTATGGTATTTGTGTTAAAAGTGATTTTATTTTGTTCGTGAAATTGTTCAATTCGCTCCGCTCATTTCACAAACGTTTTCACTCACAAAATAAAACCTCACTTTTAACACTCATATCATAAATAACTATTTGGTGAGAGCTTTGTTAGGATTGAATGACTGAAGACGTTTGGAGGAGATTTTTTCAAATTGAAATATGCGTCGTGTAATGCATGATTGGAAAGGTCGAGTCATAGTCCAGTAACTGATGGAGCAGACCTATCAATATATTTGTCCAATAATTTTTTTTTGGCTTGATTTGTAGGTCTTGACAGGGACTTCAAAGGGAGAAAAAGTTCTCCAAGATTGCCCCTTGGCTAAGGGCCCAAAATGGCCCCTAACGCCCCCCAAAAAACGGTTTCCCGCCATTATCTCCCGAAATATGCAATTTGGACAACTTTTGTTCAGGTAAAAAGTGATGGTCGTTAAATTATTTACAAAAATGGTTCTAATAATTTTTTTCGAGAATTCAATAGTTTTCGAGATAATCGCATCCAAACGTCCCCTCGCTTACGCGGCTGCACTACCTCTAGAAATGCTACCGTCTATAAAATTAACTTGTAAACCGGCGGACAAATTCTTCCAGAACTCGGTCAAAAATTAATATTTTTCGATAATTTAAAGTTCATTGTAATGGGAATATCCGTAGGTATCAATATGTGTACCTTAAACCCCGTTCTCGCCTGTCGAGGACATTGCAAAAAGTGGCCAATGTTATTTTTCCCCAATATTTTGGCCTCTTCCATTAAATCATTGACATTTTATTTGTTTCAAATGGTTTATTATCCCTTGTTTTTACAAATGGGGTCTGTGGAGGTCCTGAATGTTCCTAGAAAATTTTTTTCAGTATCTTTGTGGCGTTTCAATAAAAAGTTTATTTATTTATTTGCATTTTTCTGTCGTTTTCGGAGTTCTCACAAATCTTGTAAACAAGCGAAAATAAAGAACTAATGTTCAATTATTTTGTTATTAAATGCACACCATTTGAAAGCTTACTATGTCTACTCTCTGAACCAATATTTTTATTCGGAATACAATGCACTTATTTTCCAGGGACCGGGAAAATTGGTAACACGGGTGAAAACCGGCCTTTTTTTAATGATTTTTGTTCTCCGCTGTTAATTTTTTGAGATGCTCCTCTATCTGTGGTTCATGTCAGTTGACACAGTGTTTAAATTATAAGAAAAATGAAGGTATATTCCCGGAAGAATTAGAGGTGGAAGGAGAACCACAAGGGCTTGAAGGGGAGGTGGAAGAAACATGGGTGGAAAGAGAAACTGAAGGGTTGGAAGATTATGAGATAGAAATAGAGCTGGAAGAACAAGGGATAGGGACAAGAGGGACAGAGGAAGAAGTAGAGCAAGAGGTAATAGGCGACGAGAATCACGCTAATGATGATGAGGATGAATCTGAAGACATGAATTGATTAAACATAGAGTAACAGCACCAATGAATGCCACCTTAATGCCAGTGAATGCCACTCAAAATCAGCGATTCTCGTCATGAAATAACGCGTTTTAATTTCATATTTGAAGTTCTAGAAATTCGTTTTCCAGAATAAAAAGCATGTTACTCGGGTTGAAAAATTATAGCTCTCGCCTTGTCGCGGATTTTTGCAAAAACTGGCATTCACTGGTGCCTTTACCCTACTCTGAATTTTTCTATGTGTTTTGTATTTTCAACCTAATTTTTATAAGAATAAATGGTATTTGTTTAAAAATTCCTTGTTTTTTTCTGAAATTCTGCACCTATACTGTTCCTTATAAATTTTGCGAAAAATTTGCAGAAAATGAAAAAAATGCAAAAAATATTTATCAAAAAATTATTATTATCAGCTTCTATAGGTATTGACTTACTAGTAGCCAAAACGCCGTCACTCAAGACTGCCACATGAAGCAATAAGACTGTTGGTCCTTTGCTTACCTACTGACAATTATATACAACTTAAATTCCTTGCAGTTGAAGATTTATGCTATCCTTCAAATCATATACGTGAGTAAACGTATTAACGTAAACGTGGTCTTTAAGGTAGCCCCAACGAAAAAATCAATGAATGTCAAGTCGGGTGATCTCCCCGGTCACTTAATGATACATCTTCGACCAAACCATCTCTAAGGAAAGGTTGTATTCCAATAAAAGAGTTACATTTTTGCACTTCCTTCGAAAAGACGAGGAGGATAGCTCGGTGCATTGCTCAGATTGCTGTTCTGGAAAGTGGAGTATGTGATTATGTGTGTGTCGTGTTAATTGTGGGCAAACGCCCCGCCAACCGTATCACTAAAAGTTGTGACAATGCAATCTGTTTATGATTTTATTCTCTTTCAGTAAAAACACCAGAAGCTAGACTATGTTATATGGAGCATGTGGATGAAGTGGAAGGAGAATTTGGCAAATCGGATATAGACAACGAAACTATGGATTTTTATACAGATAATGACATGCCCATTGATTGTCTTTGGTCGATTACAGTTAAAGAAGATTCGAGGGTGAGTTTATTCACTAGACATAAAAATATGACTTGAAACATTTTCTTATTTCAGATATACCTTCAGTTTTCCGAATTCAGCTTAGAAAAGCCGAACGACTGTAACGACAACTTTATTCAAGTATTTTCCAATAAAACCGATATGAATCATATAGACCAAGAATTTTGTGGTTCAGTAGCCGACACAGTGATGTCAAAAGGAAATCGAATGTTTGTGAGGTTTTTCTCGGAATCTAAAGGAAAGAAAACTTTGTTTCAAGCAAATTTTACTGCCTTCCGAGATCAGGGATCCGGTGAGTTGATATTTTTTATTATTTTAGGTTAACCTATTAAAATATATGATATTTTGTGTTCATGTTTGTGAAGAATAAATTGGATTTGCATTCTTTTTGAAAATGGTATTAATTAGTATTAGTTGGATATTCAGTTTAATGAAAAAAATATTACGAGAATAGGCAAAACAACTTGGAATGGAAATCAACACGGTCAAAACATAATATATCATAGTAGTTAAAAAAAAACGAAAAAACCGAGAGGAACTTGGAAACGCAATGGCATTCATTTGAAAATTTAACAACATTCAACTACTTGGAGTGACGATGGGACAAACAGGAAAAGAGCGGGTGCAAGAAAGAATACGCAATGGAAACCTTCTTACTGCAGATATAGAAAACTTCTGAAAAGTAAAACCATAAATAAAAACACGAAAAAAAAAAATACAAAATACTAATAAGACCAGTGATCGCGTATGGCTTAGGAACAACGGTAATAAACAAAAAAGAAGCAGAAGACTTGAAAATCTTAGAAAGAAAGATTCTTAGAACGATACTGGGGCCGAACATAACAAGAGCTGGGGAGAGGAGACTCAAAACTAACAAAGAAATAGAAAGCGAGTTAAGCAATGAGACAATCGTAAAATATATAAAAGCACAACGCCTAAAATGGGCAGGACATATTATGAGACGAAAGCCTGGAGAAATGATGAGAACAATATAGACCAGTAAATGAAGGCGAAAAATACCGTCAACATGGGCATCTGGTCCAGAAAGAAAATTTTTTTTATTTGCAGGTAATAGTAGACCCCCAAAATGTCAGGTGCCTGAAATTTGTGGGATGGTTGGAAAATGGCTCTAGAGATCCCGAAAATCCGTTTTCCGCCGATATCTCCCGAACTACGATCCCTAGAGAATTTTTGTTCAGACAAAAAATAAAGAGCAGTTCATTACCTACAAAAGTTGTCTCTGCAATTTTTTTCGTTACACCAATATTTTTTGCAAAAATGGTGGTTGAAAAGTTCACAGTTTTCTGAAACTTGAAAACTGACGCTTCTAGCCCAAAATCTGGGATGAGGGGCCCTGAAAATACACCAATTTCTATGCTTAGGCCTCCAGGCATCTATGGTAGATGGTGCCACCTTGCATTTTCGCAACCGCGAAATAATTAAGGCCATGAAAAGAAACATGAAAATGATCGATCTCTTACCCACTCTCGGGGTCAAAAAAGTTATCGCTTTCTTTAAAATTGAGACCCTGGCCTGCTTTTATTGGACAGACCAATCCTAGGAATGATTGTGTGCGAAAAGGATTGAAAGTAGACGCTAAAATTGCGAAAATAACTTTTTCTCCGATTGGCAGCAAATATTAATTTTATGGTTTTAAATGAAACTAACTGTTTCTACACACACACACAACCCCGATGAGCCCGTCCCACCCAGGATGTTCCTCTCTAAGCGAGGTACATCTCCGGGGAGGACTTCCACCACATCCCCCCATCTTATCCGATGGGTCTCATCATCGTAGTTCGCGTTTCGGCGTACAGCTCGTCCCTAGCTAAAAGGGCTAGCAGCTGGGGGCGAGCCGTCTTCTCTTTGGCCGTGTAACCTCGGTGGTTTTTTCTTCGGCGGTCTTCCGTTGTGTCTGTGTCTTCTGTTGTGTGTGTTTGCGCTGCCTCTACAAAGTGCGTCCTCAGCCGGTAATTTCGGCTGAAAACACCCTTATAGAGTGTGTCTTCTTTTCTTCCGATCTCTTACAAGCGACTTTAAGCCATTAGCTGAGCTAATAGCTTTGTCACCTGTTCGAGGATCTGTTGTTTTGTTGCCGTCGTCGTTGTTGTTTTCTTGTTAGCTGCGGCTTGGGCGTAGCTGACTCCTGTCTTCTTCACCGCTGTTGCAGTTGTCCTTGTCTTCTGGTTGTTTGGGGCTTTTGGACATCCTTTGTAGTTTGCCGGGTGTTCTCCCAGGCAGTTTGCGCAGGTGGCCGGCTTGGTCTTCGGTCGTGGGCAGTCGTTGGATCGGTGTGGTCCTCCGCACTTCACGCATTTCGTGTTTACGTTACACGTCGTCTGTCCGTGGTGGAAGCCTTGGCAGTTGTAGCATTGCGTCGGCCCCTTTCCTCTTCTTTGTTCTTCCCACCTGATCCTCACGTTCTGGATGTGTTGTATTTTCCGGATTTTTTCTTTTTCTTCGGGCTCCAGCTCCACCAGGTAGATGGGCAGCGGTCTTCTCTCTCCGAATCTGGAATGAAGTTGGGTTAGTCGTTTTATACTTACCCCTTGTCTTTCGATTTCTTCCTTGACTTCCTTGGTGTCCTCGCAGTGCGTTAATCCTCGGATGACGATCCTTGCCATCCTTTCTTCTTGTGGCATATACGTATACCACTCCACTTCTTTCCTCTCTTCTCTCAGGTACCTCGTTAGGTTCCTGTAGTCCTCTGGTCCTTCGCAGGGTATTTTCACTCCGAGTCTTTCCCGGATTGTTATGTACCTCGTCTTTATGTTTCTTCTCTCGATTTCCTTTCTTACGGAGCTCCAGTGGTGGATGCTCCGCAGAATGACGGGTGGTGGTCGGCGCGTCGTCGTTGTTTCCTTGTTTTTGCGGATGGCCTCGTCCATCATCGCTTCCTCGTTGAAAAAATGTGTAAATTGCAAGTAAATTATTGCAATTTACACATTTTTTCAAATATATTGTGGAGTAATTTAGAAACAGTTAGTTTCATTTAAAACCATATGATGAGTAGATTCCACGAAGTGAGGGTTTATACAGTTAACTCAATATTAATTTTGCTGACACATATCAATCAGCGAAGTATTACTTTTTCTGCCTAGGCAGCAAAGTGATTATACTCAATTGGAATAAAACATTTGACGTAAACATTTATTAGCAATTTTTACATAACACTTTTAACAAGAATTTAAAAACATATGTTCAGTTGTTATTAACATTGATGGTAAAATTACTACAATTTTGAATGAATAGGCCACCTTTTCTTTCCTCAGATAATTTGCAAATACAATATCCTCCTATATCATTATGAACAATCGGAGAAAAAAGTATATGTTCAACTCGGCAGCAAAGTAGATTGACTTCCTTAGCTGAATTCAGCCTCGGCAGTCAATCTACTACTTTGCTGCCTAGTTAAACAAATAACTTTTCCGTATGTAGCGGGAACCCCAAGTTCCGCGGGTTTTTACACATTTTTACAAATTTGCAAAAAATCGCAAATTTTTGCAATAAAATATTATTGCACTTTTTTTGTAAATACATTTTATTCTTTTAGAATTCTCTGCGACTCCAATTTTTCTACAGGAATGAACAATATTTATCAAATCATTAGATGTCATTTCACCCACAACAATATTAATGATCTTAATTAAAAAAATGAAACCTCACCGTATGCTCCAAACAAAAGAAGCTCAAGAATTTTCAATATTTCCATGTGTTTTTTATCAATAAAAATTTCAAAATTTATTATTTAATAATAACAATAAAATTAATAATGACTTGAATTTCACTTTTTACACTGGAATACTACTAATTTATTATTGAAAAATCACGGAAGAGATAGTGTTTACATGTAAAATTGTCAGTTGTTGACAAACAATGCAGCAGAAAGCATCCACGTGTACACGCACTATAGCAGACCCCGTCGACCACACTATAGATGGGTGGCGTGGCGGCGTGCGAGAATAAAATGAGGCATCCATTACAACAAATTTAGAGACACATTTCTTTTTAATGCATCAAATAAAATACTTGATACACATATCAAAGGAAAGTTCAGAACGTGACCTTTCATCGGGTATGATGCTTGACCGAGAAGAATTTTACTGTAAAGAGAAAAAACTGCTCGAAAAAACTCAGAAGAATAACTGTCTTCCCTCAGAAAACTGGAGATTTCCCCGATTTTCCTGAAAACCCAGGGGTCTGGGCCAAAAAAATTATACCATCGGCAAGAGGATATTCTAACCTTTCTCCCAATATCAATTATAAGCGGGTTTAACAGTTAATCATCGAGAAATTCCCGATAAACCAGAGCGCTCGGGAAAACTCCAGAAATCCACGAAAATCGCCTCTTGGAAAACACATTATTCAAAAAAATACGGGCGAATTATTGGTAGCATTGTTTCGGAATAAATAAAGTACCCCCCAAAGAACCATTATCCAATAGGATTGGCTGAAATAACTCTTAATAAAAATAATATGAATAAATCCATGGAAGCATTAAAAAATCTAGCAAAGACGAATTTTGACCTGGTTTTCCAATGACCCAGGAGCACGAATTGAGTGGATAAAAACACGCTTTAGTAGCCACAGATCCCTTCTTTCACCCGCACTTTGATTCATTAAAAAAATATTGATTTTCACGCGAGTTATTAAAAAATTAGTAATTTACTTGGGGACGTCATGCCCTCAGAGCGTGCTCTCTATACGCCGACCTGGAGCTCAATTTTGGGTCGGCGTTCGGGCAATTTATCTCGAAAACTATCTAATTTTTCAAAAAAATGCAAATTAAAAAAAAATTTCTCTTGCTGGACCAGTTGCCCATGTCGACACCTTCTTTTACTGGACTAATAACACAATGGACTCCTCTATTGCCGTTAGCGTTAGCCACAATCTATTAGATTCAAAGGCTTGATGATGCTTACAATATAAACAATGTAAAGAACAAAGTATGAAATAGGGTAAATATTCAAAATCAAAATATCCCGCTAGAAACAACAGGCGACGTTGCCAAGCGCACAGATAAATATAAAACAATGAGAAAGATATAAATTTAGTAAATTAATATATATAAAAAGTACTCTTCCGACTGGTTGACTTTTTTCTCAATAAAAAAAAGTATTTAAAAAGGTCTAAGATGGATAAAATTAAAGGGAGGTTTCACCAGTTACATGAGAACATGAGTGAAAAAAAAGCAACACTAGATAATTTATTCATAGAAATGAAAGTACTGATAGAAGAAAATGAGCAATTGAAAGCAAAAACCATAATACACGAGGATAAAATAGCTAAACCAGAAAGACAGATCAGAGTGAAAAATATATTTGTCCACGACCACCTAATAATAAGTCGATATTTTACCTCCTAACAAAAGGTATATGGTACCCATATATCTACTAGAGTGAATTATAGTTCAT
>CAJUYG010001592.1:13286-28646 GCA_910591675.1 Galerucella calmariensis | reverse complement strand
CAATTATGATTCTAATAATAATAATACACGTATTTCCATTATGAAAACCATAATAGAAACTGCCGATTTAAAACTATGAAAGACATAATAGAAATTCAATTTACATGAATTTTCAGACAGCTGTAAATAGATAAATGTCTATAAAAAAAAATGAATGAGCAATAATAATAAGAAATGTTTATTGTCTTATTAAGCTCTCAATTTCCTATATAATGAATTTTTTTCAAATTACGTATCACCATAATAAAATACCCGTATAAATTATTTTCAACTCCAGAGGGTTTCAAAAATACATTACATAAAATGAGAGTCCCGATGATTTTGGTCTGGTATCACTAATACATCAAAATTTTCATTTATATAAATAACAATTTTTAAAAACTCACCTACCAGCATTAACGAAAGGCATTCTTTGTGCAGCAATTTTACCATGACTTCCACCTAAAAATGACATGACAAAATATTAAGACGTTTTCATTGTTATTTTAAAATTATTAGCAGACTACGAAGCTTTGGAAGGGACACATTTTATAAAAAAAATGAATTTCAATTATCTTCATGATAATATCTCGAAGAAAATGTTTTATTAGAGGTAGTATCACAAAAGAATTTTTTTCTTCCCGATAGTATGACAAAGAAAATGTTTACTTCGCGATAGTATCAAGAAGAAAATATTTCCCTATTAGGACCGCTATTTATATATTGTCTTCTTCGTAGACGTCTTCGTTTTCTTATTTCAACCCCTACTGGATCTAGCAGTTTTAGAATCTCTAGCACAAGTTTATGTGTCACAACTAAGCCATGTTGAATACATTTGAAATGCATTCGCCTGTAACCATTTAGTTGTCCAGAAGTTTCCAAGTCTTTTTTGATAAATCCTACCACTTCTTCCATATTTGAAAACTGTTTCCTTCTGAACAAATTCATTTTGCTCAATATGCATTTCAATGTTCTTGAATGAATTTTAATACCATCAGTTATTTCTATGATAGAGATTATTTCTTGCTATTGCAAGCCCAGGAAGAAATACTTAGCCATCAAATCTTCTCTTATATCCATGATTTGGTTCACACACCCTTACAAGAACTACTCGCACCAGAAACTGCACTTCAAGCCACTATAAAATCACCCGCAGAGTTGACTTCGTGTTACTATTACAAAGAGAATGTTTACTTCGCGTTAATAAAACGAAGGAAATATTTTCTTCTTGATACTATCGCGAAGTAAACATTTTCTTTGTCATACTATCGGGAGGAAAAAATTCTTTTGTGATACTACCTCTAATAAAACATTTTCTTCGAGATATTATCATGAAGATAATTGAAATTCATTTTTTTTTATCAAATGTGTCCCTTCCAAAGCTTCGTAAGCAGCTCTGTTGACATTTTTTTGTTAAAAATTTACTCCTATTTAAAAAACTCTATTCAGATCTCGATTATCTAAGAAGTAAATAGATATACAATTGAATTTACTGTTTGGACCCTTTAGAAAAACTAGATTTTCAAAATCTCTATTAGAAATATTAAACATATTACAGAAATTTTTGAACTTGGAAGAATATGCGAGGAAAAATAATAAGTTATGAAATCAAACAATTTTATTTTGTTAAATCTACATTGTATTTAAACATAAAGTGACGCGTTTCGCTAACACAGTAGCTTTATCAAACGAATTCGTTTGATAAAGCTACTGTGTTAGCGAAAGGCGTCACTTTCGGTCTTATTAATAAACACGGAGTAACCTAAGATACGCTATTAATAAACGCATTTAAGACAGGGAATAGGCTACTCCGAGGTTAGTCTGGGACTAACTTTGGTAATAATTTTAATCTAAGGAAATAGGTAGTTTAAGCTCGGAATAACCTTCGACTAAATATAATTACAGTTTTGTTGAACTGTCAATTGTGGTATGTTGTCATAACGTAATTCGAAATTCAGTTTGTCGTTTTTGTATTATCAGTTCATATTATTATTCAGTTTATTATTATTAATTATGCATATTTACTAAGTATTTGTGTTGGTTCAGTGAGTAGTAATTATTTTGCGATGGAAGGGAAATATTATTATTGGGATGATTTGAGAATGAAGGAAGGATTGAAGAAGCAGAGAATATTCGTCCGATCAGAAAAATTAAGTGTTATAAAATTCGGGCTAATCCCCTCAAAAACATTGTTATAAGAGGAATTTGCAGCTATCAAATCAAAAATAAAATATTTTTATTATTTCCCATTTAATTTTTCCTTTCATTTTTGTTGCACAAATTTTTCATGTACTTGCGTTGCATAGTAATCTGGAGTTCCTATCCAGCACGCCTTTTTTTGATTTCTTTAATTTGCAAGTGAATTTCATGCAAAATTCGGAAATACTACTTTTAACACAAAATACAAACTGAGATGATAATAATGAGATAACTTGCTATTTTTGAAATTAATGAACAGAGCACTGACACATGTCACAATAAAAAACAGAACAGATGTCACCATAACGTCACGTTATTGGTCAATTCCTACCATAAAAATGTGAATCTTCCTTAAGTCATGTCCTAATCCAGTAATAAGGATAGAGTAACTATTACCTCCTTAGTCGGAGTTTATTAATAGCAATTGTATTACTCCTTTAAACCGACGCTAGTCCATGCGCTAGTCTCAGAGTAACTAGTCTCTGACTAATCTAAGAATAAGGGCGGAGTAAGAAATGTTTATTAATAAGACAGTTTATGTTTAAATACAATGTAGATTTAACAAAATAAAATTGTTTGATTTCATAACTTACTATGGATCTACATCAAGTAAAAGCCTCATCTATTCAATTTTTGGAAAAATAACAGTTTAATATCAAAAAAAAGAAATTTGAAAACTTACCAAGCTCACATTGACGAAAGTTATTCTTCATACAGCAATTTTACATCCAACACTTTTAACTGTGAAAATAAAAAAAACACAAAATAACATTTGTTCATAGTTTGTAAAAGTCTTTTTTCTTAAACACGACCGTGATACATTGTTTAATACCGTTCGTTAGAATATTTTTATTACGAATAAATAAATTTCAGTCAAATAAATAATCGAGCTTTGTTTAGTCACCATTTTTTGCCCAAAAAAAAACAAGTTTATTGATAAAGCGGGTTGAATTTTATGTTTACCGTCACAACAGCACCGTAGAATTAAAACTTAAATAATATTTCAACTTATTTTAAAAGACATAGACGTGCGAATTATTATTAAATAAAATATTATGAAAATTTAATAGAATATTATTTTAATTTATTATACTTTTATCGTATTTGAAGTAAAATGAAATTTACTTTTATACTAATTGGAAGTGTTTGGTCTTTTTGATAGGAATTATTATTAAATTTATCAATTTCAAGATACCAGATAATACAGTTTCTTTGAAAAAAAAAAAGGATAAAAAGTGTATTTATATTACGATATTTTTAGTATAGAAAAAGTTCTGTAGCCCTGTTTCCGAATTATAGGCTTGTAAAGTGGAATATTCTGATTTATACTTTCATAATTACATAAAAAATCTGGGAAGGTCTATTCCTAGTAATTAAGGATCCTAAAACACTAAAGGAAGGATAGTTTAGGCACAAAATAGCAACATTTATGCCGAATCTTCCCTCGTACGTGTCTTTTTTATGATGCATTTTCACCATAATAAAGGGTCATCCATAAATTATGTCGCACGTTAAAGGGGGGGAGGGTATCACCACAATGTGACATTGTGTGACAAGGGGTGGGGGGGTAATAGTTATTTATCAAATACCTAATGCCTAGACATAACGATTTTTCCAATAATGAGATGCGCGATATGATTTGTCAAATTATAGTAGTTCAGCTGCGGCTCGAAGATATTCACAATTATACCCAAATCGAAGGCAACCCAATTACAAACTGTACCAAAATCTTTCCAACCGCTTAGGTGAAACGGGGTCTTTATGCTGCTCTAAAACTGAGCACGGTGCTACAAAAAAAATCACTGCCGATGAAGAAGATGAAATTTTACATTTTGTTACGGAAAATCCAGATATCAGTACTCGCCGATTAAGTCTGCAAACAGGTATAAGCCAATCATCTTTTTTTAGAATACTGAAGAGGGAATAATTGCATCCATATCATTACACTCCTGTCCAGAATTCATTACCTCAAGATTTACCTAAGCATCTACAATTTGCCCATTTTTTGCAAGATAAACAAAATGTTAACCCAGATTTTCTGGATACAATTCTTTTAACTGATGAGGCAACATTTACCAGACGAGGAATATTTAATTATAAAAATAATCATTAGTGGGACTCTGGAAATCCACATGCTATGAGGGAAACACATTTTCAGCACAAGTTCAAAGTTAACATTTGGTGTGGTGTAATAGGTGGGTATTTAATAGGTCCTTTTGAACTGCCAACCAATTTAAGTGGACCTATTTATTTAGATTTTCTTCAAGAACATTTACACGAATTACTAGAGGATATACCTCTCGCCTTGAGACAAAATATGTGGTTTTTGCACGACGGAGCACCACCACATTATTCTTTACAAGTTCGTCAATACTTAAACGAACAGTTTCCGCATCGATGGATTGGTCGTGGAAGTGAGTTTGCTTGGCCACCAAGAGGCCCTGATTTCAATCCTTTGGATTGTTCAATTTGATCGCAAATGAATGTATTAGTTTACAAAGAAAAAATTACTTCTCTTCCACAACTGCGACGGAAATAGAAAAAGCCGCGGATGTAATTAAAAATAATAGACAAGGATTATTTGATATTGAGAGATCTTTACGAAAGCGGAACATAAAGTGTATTGAAGTAAATGGTGGGCATTTTGAGCATTTGCTTTGAAGTTTTTCATTTTTGTTCACAAATTTGTTATTGTTACATATTTAAGGAATAATAAAAATGTTTTATGAAAAAATTAAAATTTATTGAACTTTTTAGAAGCAAATAACTCGATAACCGATTGAGTTACACGAATCAAAGAAGAGTAACTTTTTTGTAGAATTTAACGCTTTTTAATATTTTTTTATTATTTTAGTTGTAAGTTTAGCCCAAAAAAAGTTTACTTTGATTTAATTAACACAAACAAGTGTAACTAGCGCCCTCTATTAGCAATAATAAAATAGAGTGCAAATTATGATTCCTCATGCCAAAAAACGTGAAATTGACAATTTTCAAAGAGAAATTGTGAAAACCTAAAAAATCATTGCGAAAATCAAAATTTAAATTTAAACTTCAAACACCCCGTATCTCGGAAACTAGCAATATTTGCATGCGGCATGTTGAGCAGAATCGTCATATTTTGAGGTCTAGAATCTACAGTTCAGAGATTGGACATTCTTAATGAATCACCCTGTATATAACGGAGAGTCAAATCACCCCCCAAAATCGACTCGCTAAAACCTATCCTACACAACATCGACCTCAAGCTCACACTACCTTTACTTATATCCTCTTCACCTCCACGGAAAACACCAGCACCATCGATCGACACAACAGTACTGGGACTCAAAAATCAAGAAACCCAAAGCATAATCTTGAGAAAAGCATTCACCAAGCAAATCAACCAATAGAAGTTCGACTAAATAATATATACATACGCTTCCAAAAACAGTGAAAGAATAAGAACTTTATGCAAATCTCCTAGCCCTTAAAATAATAAGCGGAAAAAATGAAAAATATACAAACTCTCTCTTCTCAATTCAAGAAGTTCGTGGATTTTTTTTGTGTCTGTTTGGGAGCCGTTCTGAGGCCGGGAGCACTGCAGCCTGTTGGCTTATTGTACTCTACCCCAACATTTAGTCCACCTATCCAGTTATCCCCGTACATTCGAGTAGACGATATAGATCCATTGGATGTGTGCCATATACTTCGGGTGGCACATTGGCTTCTCCGAAACTTGTTTGTCTCCTCGAGTCCAGTGCCTCACAGTCAGATAAGATATGGGTTACGGTCTCGGTCTCCATGCCACAAAGTCTGCAGCTGAGGTCCCCGCTATATAACCCTATTTTATGCAGGTGATCTTTCACCGGGGTATGACCCGTTGAATAACCTGTAATAATTCTTAGCTTATTCCTACTGGTATTCAGTAGTTCTTCGGCCCGTTTTACACATGAGTCACCTATGATGGTTTTACTGTGTACCTGCTTTGGAGTCTTCCTCCACTGAAGTTTATGTTGGCTTTGTACCCATTTTTGTATTTGCCCTCGGACTACCTTCTTTGTGGTCCCAAGAGCTGGTTCTGGTCCAACATATGCTGTTGCTGAACCTTTTCTCGCGAGTTCATCAGCCGTTATGTCCCGGCACCCACACTAATCTTACTTTAATGTGATCTGCTAGTTCATTCAGTTCTTTCTGGCATTCTTCCACCAGTCTGGATGTTATCTTGCGGCAGTTAAAAGCTGCAAGGGCTGCCTGGCTGTCAGTTAGTATGTTTATCCTATGAGTGTCAGTCCTATATTTGTCTAGGATAGCATAAATCTCTGCCTGAAATACAGAAGTTTGTTCTCCTAGTGAAAAGGAGCATTTTGTGTTTCTCATTTCACCATTAACACCTGCTCCTGTCCCTTCCCCAGTCTGTGACCCGTCTGTGTACCAGGTCTCTCCTCGGGGAAGCTTTAGTCTGCTTGGGCCTTGCCAGTCCTTTCTGTGAGGTATCTCTACCTCATATTTGGGACTGGGGAGAAGTTTAGTGGCCATATAGTCTGTTTTCATATCTAAAATGGCTCCACTTATGATGTCCTTAGGATATGTGTCCTGATCTAACTATTTTGTTGCTCAGGTTATTTTGCTGCCTAAATAGCCCCATCCTTGCTTCCCCCATTATCACGAGGTGTAATGGAGGCTTCTAGCGCTGCCGTTGCGTGCTTCTCATGCACCCTGCAATACTGAGACAAGCAAGTCTTTGCACCGTGCCTAGTCTCATCATTGCGTTCAGACCAAAGACGCATATGTTATTATGGGTTTAACCACTACACTGTATATCCAGTGTATCATTCGCGAACTCAACCCCCATATTTTCCCACAAGTCCGTATTGACATCATTAATGTGGTTTCCAATCTTATTGCTACTTTTCGTGGGGTAATAGACACTGATGGTAAAAGTGACCAAAAAAAATTGTTATTATTATTCTCAATATTTTTTCTCCACGACCTGGGAAAAATACTTTCAAAGATACAGTTGGTTAAAGGGCCACCCTGTATGATGCACCCTAAATTATTCCAATGGAATTGGAGGATGGATAAAAACGTTAGGCTCTAAATATTAAAATTTCTCCAAAAATGTAGGGAGAATTTACAATTTGTAAGTTCTCTTCTTACGGAATTTAATCTAATATTTCTACGGTGCATTTCTCGAGTTTTATTTGGAAAAAAAAGTTTATTTGAGGAAGGAAAATAAAAGCTTTCCATTCCTAGATACTTTGTTTCAACATATTCTGGAATATTACAATATAGTATACAGTTCTTTTTATACCGTTGGCTTAAGAACAATCATGGTGCTGCATTCTGGCTACTGCTACTCCCTTTTATAGTTACTTCTTCCTACATGATTTTCTGAATTTTGCATAAAAAAAACATCTCCTCACAGAATTGCTACAAATCAATTATTGACCTTCAATAGGGTACAAGCATAAATTTTGCTATTGGTGGAAATTGACGCTTTATCAGGTCTCCCAACACCTTGCATGCCTATTTTTTCAAAAAAATATGAACTTCACTTTTGAAACGACTTTAAAAATCATGAAATTTGGAAGTCCGCCAAAACGCGCTTTACGTCATGAAGATGGCTGCCCCATGGTGTGACGTCATTTGTTTACGTTCTTATTCGTGTATCACGCTCGGAGTTCTTGTGACCTAATTTGTTTCTGAAAGCTTTAAAAATGGATAAAGCCGAAAAAAAAACTTTGTATTCCCAGTATTGCATTGTTCCAGTGTGTAAATCAACGCCTATTAAAACTCCAGACAAAATATTTGTTACTTTACCTGGTGGCGCAAGCAAAAATACACTCAAGAGAAGGGCATTACTTTTGTTTGTGAAGACCATTTTAATGTAAGTACCTACTTCTATGCTGGTAATTTTTATTCTTTAATAGTTTGAGGTTATGTACCTATATGTCTAGCAATCAACCATAAAAACATCATTTTCTTACGACCACACATCGAAATATGGTTGGTATATATTATATAAATAAAACATAGTTTAAATCGTACTCACGATAATGCTTTAATTCCTCTTATTTCCTCTGCATTAAAGTAGCTGTTTGACTTCATAAATTCAAGCAGCATAAATGAGTCTCCTTTGGGCAAGTTATCAGTTTGTGCTTTTACAAAACCTTCGCTAGCCATATCTTTACTCACAAATTTTGAAAGAATCGTCACTGAACACTGAACTAGTAAATAAAATATATTCTTCCAAAAGTTTTAAAATATCCTCGGAAATATCGAATATTTATGTCCACTTTCCACTTTACGTTGACTTTTAGAAAATAAAAAAAGCACACACAAACACGTAATGGTCTCAAAAGAACATAATATGAATGATATTTTTACGTAGATGAAGCAATTAATAGTTGATTAAAATACAATATAAACAGGCAACTACACATAACCTAATGCAATACCGGCCATATTGACATTAGTAAACACAAGAGATGTGACATCACACGTATCATCGGTAGCGTTCGGAAATCCTCGGGTTGTGGTCGGAAAGTGTATTGACATTTGAATTTTATTTAAAAATTTGGGAGTAATTTCCAATGGAAACTGGTTTATTTCCTATTATTAGTAATTTTTGATATCATATTTTCTATTATAAATTAATATCCAAGCAAAATATGAAATATGCGTGTACTCTATTGAAAATAAGTCATTGTAATGAAATGAGCGCTTCAAGAAAAAACTACTTTTGAATATGTGCCAAATTTTTTTATAGGCCTGATTTTGTTGACGATCGGTGCATAATGTTCTGGTCGAACAAAAATGAAAATTTAATATATTTCTTCATCCTTTGTGAATATCATTGATACACATCTCATTTTTTCATGAATTCCATTAAAATGTTTTTACAAAATTATCGAAAACGTCACATTTTTTTCGGCTACAAAATTGTGCATTCCAAACCCACCACTTAAGAAATATTTTTGACCAAAAATTGATGAGCCAAAATGGTCTTGGTCCTGCATCTTGGCCTTGGCCAAGGCGAGTAAGATGAACATGACCAAGACTTTGTACGCAAGACCAAGACCGAATAAACAGGACCAAGACTATCTGGTGTTGATCTTGCTTTGCTCAATGTAGCTGCTAATGATAACATTGTTTCATCTTAATACTGTGTGAATGCAAAATGCAATTTTCAAATGTAATTATTATAATCAGTTACTTTTTGTTACAGACAGCTCAGTCAATGACATGGTCAGGGGAACACATAATCATCATCATGGTGATATTTTCGTTAATACTGACAGGAATGTGTATCACGTTCATTTACAATTGTATAACTAAACTTATCAGAGATCATCGGACCATACAGGTGAGTACTACGTTCCAGATTTATTATACACACAAATTAAACAAATTCAGATTTATTTCCAACATCTTCCTGTCCTCAACAGGAATCCCAAATCCATCATAGTGGTATATTAAATGATAAAATTATAATATTGCGTCAGTGAGAAAAAAAGAATTTAATGTTAATTCGTGGTATGATGATAATGACTTCACGTTCGTTTATCTTGTTCTGTATTGCTATCCGCGAGAAGTGGAAGCATTTCTGTTTCACTGATGCCATTAATCATAAAACAAAAAGAAGGAACAAAACGAAGCATTAGCAGAACTTTCTGCTCTACCTGAGTCAACGTACCATTAATTTTAATTAATATTCTCATTTACACCTAAACTTTTGAAAACAATAAGTCTTTTAATATACAAAACGCATTAAATAATAATGTTACGTATGTAGGTATTTTCCAATATTTTGTTTCATTTCAAAAGGTAATATTTGAAACAATCGAGTTGTTTTTTACCAGCAAGTATTTATATTTACATTCATTTCACAATATTTCGATCAATTTATTCATGAATTTTCGAAATTTGCTGTATTTTTTTATTTATCTTTCGCAATAATTGAATTTTAAACTTTTTTTTCATCAAAATTTAACGTGCCTCAACCATTATGACTATTGATATGTGAGCATTGTGAACAACAATTTTTATGGAAAATATTTAAATACAAAACAGCGAGAAATTGGGCTTTAGCATGAGACTTTTAGATGCACGAGCGAGCGAAGCGAAAGCAGCTGATAGTTGTTAAGGGCTGTAAAGACCTTTCCTGCTTGTGTGGCACACAACTGTTTTATATTGAAAAATATAACAAGAAACTATGACACACACTGACGTTTAATTAAAAAATTGACGTGAAACGTCAAAGGAATCGAGTGACATATAGTGAAAGGCTCGAAAATCTACCTATTTCCGGTGTTCATGTGATTGGTTTTTCGGTAGGGTAGGCGAAAATAGTTATTTATGTAACTAGTGTGTAAAGTAGCCTTTTTTTTGACGAATGTGAATATTGTCGCATGAGCCGCAGGCGAATGCGACAATCACATGAGTCGAAAAAAAGGTCTTTACACACGAATTGCATACAATATTTTTTCTACTAGCGAATATTTAATTAAAATACAAAAGTGTAATAGTAATTTTCTTTACGCACTAGTGCGTAAAGAAACATACTTTACGCACTAGTGCGTAAAGTAAGTAAAATTTTTCTTTAGAAGAGTCTTTTTATAATAATCTAAAATAACATCATAGTTTTCTAAAAATATTCAATTCCTAAATATAAAATACAATTGCTTACTCTAGGTATAGTCGGAAGATCTCAATTTAAATTTTAAATGTCAGATTCAATTCACAAAGAAATGTCAGTCACTCACCGCCAACTTATACATATTTACTGTATTATTTCCAGTACTCAATAATTATTTAACAATAATTATTAGGTTACTTTATCGAATTCTATAGGTTTCTATCTCCAATTTATGAAAAAAACTTAGATTCAATATCCGTTTATTATACCTATATTTTTATAAGACTAGATATCTATAACTACATACATATTGGAATTTTTTCTTTACGCACTAGTGCGTAAAGTAAAACTCTTTACGCACTAGTGCGTAAAATAAAGTTTTACGCACTCGAAAATGTGTCTAAAGTACGTACTTTACACACGGTAGTAGAAAAAATTATTTTATTTACGACCAATTATACATTATACGTATGTTGAAAAGCGTGCGTAAATGAATAACGCTTTTTATATGGGGTCTTCATATTAACATTAGATACGTAATAATCAAGTTGCCTTGAATTTAGTCGTTTATTGTATTAACTGTTGTGCTGTCAGTGAATTTGACAGAAGTGTCAGACATAGTGAAAAATATTTTTTTTATTGGTGAACCATTTTACCTATTTAAAGCACGTCTCAGCGTGTTTAAATCGAACTTTAAAATACGCGCGTATTTTAAAGTTACCGTGGCAACAAACTCGAGAAACGATGTCTAAATCTATGGTCTAAACTAAATCATGTCTAAATGACAATTTTTTATTATTGATCTGACAGGAGTAGTTTGTAACGTCAAAACTTTTATTCGAACAATATTTAACAATGTCAAATTTATAAATTAAAATTGAAAGTGCCGTTGGTATTGTTTGAAATATTAATATTTCGATTTTTCAAATCTTAGGAAATGGTATTTAAATTAATACTATTGACATTCACAGAACTCAATAAGGTTGAACTTCCATCAAAATACAAATTAGTTTTTCTCATTTCCATGACAACGCAAGGTATACATCATTATACTATTCTGTTATACTTATCTAAAACTTTAATTACACTTAGGTATTTTAAATGGAAGAACCTCGAGAAGAATGCATTTCTTCGGATTGCACACTACCTGAAATTAGAATTCGTTGTGTATAATATATTTGTTTATAGAAAATTTATTTTAATGTTTTTTTACCTCTTCAGAGCACATTAAATTTTTTCTTCATGTGGTCGTAGATAAAGTTTTGTATGACACTTGTGCGTGAAGTACTTTTACGCACTCGTTGCACTCGCTACGTTCGTGCCTTGCATTTTCGCAACTCCTGCGTGAAAGTATAACTTCACGCACTTGTATCATAATAGTATTTCATGCAACGATCATGTAATGATAGCCATTAAGACACGAGCATATATTTCTACTCCGATTAATAAGGATTTAATTATTTAGTTTAATCAATTTTAAATATTTGTACTTTTGAAAATCTAAATTATTTGACAGCTGTCAAATTAATTGTCACTTAATAGGTCTGTTCGCCTGCAATAAAAGTGTAGCTCTGAGCTATATAATTTTGAAAAATTCAGGTCTATCTGTGAAAAAATGCGTGTAAAATTGCTAAATTTGGCACTATCTATGTATATTGCATTTGTATACTGCAAGAAGCATTAAAACATAATTAAAATAAATAAAATCGTATAGCTCAGTGCTGCTCTTTTATTGCAGGGAACAGACCTAATATAATTAATTTAAGAAATGACAACCAGGTATCCATGGCTATATTAAATATTGTGCGAATGTCGCATTCCTATTGGCTTAAAAATCTGTATCATAATGAATATCATTATGATACAGATTTTAGTCTTTTAATAAGTATATTATAAAACAGGAGTAGAAAAATAACTCTTTGCTTCTACAAAGTCATCCAAAAAAAAATGGTGCTACAGAAATCTATACAGTATAATGTAGGAGTACAGTCAAAATTTTGAAAGCATTGACTGTATCTTCTGTGTACTGGAACCTTTGACCACACAGTTGATTCTTAATTTTTGGAAAAAAAAAGTCGTTATGACTTAAATCGGGACTGCAATGAGGATGGTCCAACAATTCAAGGGTTTCTAGCTTTAAAAACTTTTTTTGTTTTTCGAGCTGCGTGAGAACTGGTATTGTCCTGGTGCAGATTCGTCTGCAGTCTGGTTGGAGCCAATAGGGCGCACAGTAGGGGATAACCTCTCCACGTGGATCACTTCTAGTTGACAATTGGATGCGGTTGACTAGGTCGCTAATTATCATGAGAACGATGCAGGGGCTTTTCCAGTTTCGTTGCATTTTTTGCGGTTGGGATTGAACAGCCATACGAGATCATCTATCGAGAAACTCACTATATTTACAACTCCGTGTACCATAATGAGATTTTTTTATTGAATTTTTGTAATTTTCCTTTGGCAATAATGGATATTTCTCTCCCTCTACTCTTCCTCTCTCTCTTTTTAATGTAATTGATTGGAAATCTTAACGATTCGATTCCTTTTATATTAGCCGATATACCAATCTATTTTCTTTTTGTATTTGCCCCTACAATAAATTTAAGTAATGTGTCGTGAACGATTTTTTTTGTGTGGGAAAACAGGTCTCATCTGGCAGATTGTACAAATATAAATAATGGAATCGATTCCATGAGTTTTTTTGATTCACAGATGTGGCTATCGAATTTTCAAATGAATAACTCAGGCTAATTACGCACCCGGCAATTCACAACATGTTTATTGTTGTTACATATTGCTTTCTCACCAAAAAAAAGCTTTAATTCACTGAAAAACCCTGTAAAATGTTAATTTTTTTTGATACTCGATAGCTATTAGCTCACTACATAAAATTGTATGAACAAAAATAGAAATTAAATCAAGATCAGCTTGAAATTTCAAAAAGGAATGATTTTTCCCCCATATAGGTTCAAAATTCATTAGTAGGTATGGAGGCACTTGAGCCAGACAGCCAGACATCGGGTCTTATCAATTGCCGGTCTTATCAGTTGTGGTTACATCGTGAATTTGACAAAGGGTACCAGAGACATCACAGACATATCTTAGACAGCTAAGAGGTAGAGGTAGGTAGGTCAGACAGTCTCAGCTGCATCTCTGAGGTTTCTCAGGAGCCCTCTGTTACACATCTGGTACGGCTCAGGTACCCCTCTGATGTATGTATGTATGTGTGTGTTTGTTTTGACCCCTCTGATGTATCTCTGACATAGTTCATTTACGATAAGTTTGCAAGTTTGCAAGATTAACTAGTTAATCTTGACAACGGTAGCTGGAACGCTACCGAAACGTCGAAATAAAAAATAAAAAACATTATTGTGGTTTGATTCCCAAAAAATAAGATAAAAAAGAATAAGTAATGCCACAAGGAACTAACAGAAGATATTTAGAATAATTAATCATACAAAGGGGGAAGTTACGGTCCAAAAGTTGGCTGCCGTGTCAGGGGTTGCCAGACTAATGTTGACAAAATCAGACAATTTTATCAGAATTTCTTGTGTTGGTTTGTCGTTTTCATTCGCATTTTATAAGATATACTCTGTTATTTTCAAAACTATTCAAAAGAGAGTATCGAACACTGCCAGGCGCGGATCTGGGAAGATTTTTCGGGGGGGGGGGGGTAAATAATTTTATCACTTGTTACGGTTCGCCCTGAAATAACAATCAAATTAAGTAAGAACTGTAGCTTGGATGCATAAAGGATTTATTTAGTACCTTGATATTGTTTTCAGTTATGATAATTTTAGGAATACACTGAAAATATTTTTAATTAAGTTATAACGCTTTTTCTTCCTTCACGTGGCTCCTGCCACACGAACACGTCACTATGGCCACCCTTGACTTTAAATCCTTCGACGGAATGCTCGGGCGCCAGATTTTTAACGTGGTTTGATCCACGGCCCCTTGACCCTTAGCGTCAAGAGTTCCAGATAGCCTCAGATGGAGGTTACGGAAAATTCCAGGGGTCTTGTTGAATTTACCTTTACAATTTACCTATCTGTCTATCAAATTTACAACACGGATGTTTCAAATATCGGTCCTTTAATTTATAGTTTACGGTTGATAACAAATGAAACAGGATTTGAATCCTCTAGTCTATTAATACTCTGTGGTCCTTTTAATTCTGAATCTACAGGAATGAGACAAACAAAGGGGAAAATATAGTAACGGACGAAACGGTCGAGGCCGGTCAATTTATCAAATACAACTTAAATCGGCCGGGTAACCGAACAAGTTGTGGCTAAGCCTCTTGCAAGTTCGGGAAACCCTTTGGATTCAAAGGAGACACTGAAATCTACTGAAATGCGATTATAATGAAATATATGATCCACGGAACGGTGATAGAACGTCTGAATCTGCCAGGTAATCGAACGAGTTGTGGCTAAGCCTCTTCCAAGTTCAAGTAACCCTTTGGATTCAACGGAGACACGGGAATTTACTGAGACAAATAATTTGCCCACGGAATAAATGTTTAAATCTGCCGGGTAATCGAACAAGTTGTGGCTAAGCCTCTT
>CAJUYG010001592.1:0-13276 GCA_910591675.1 Galerucella calmariensis | reverse complement strand
CTTCCAAGTTCAAGTAACCCTTCGGATTCAACGGAGACACGGGAAATCACTAATGAAATATTGGACCACGAAACGAACGTTTAAATCTGCCAGGTAATTGAACAAGTTGTGGCTAAGCCTCTTGCAAGTTCAAGAAACCCTTCGGATTCAATAAAGACACAGGAAGCTACTAATGTGACGGTAATAAAGTAAAGTGCTAAAAGGACGGTTCAAATCTGCCGGTTAATCGAAAAAGTTGTGGCTAAGCCTCTTGCAAGTTCGAGGTACCCTTTGGATTTAAGGGAAATGTTAAAAAAACTATTGTTGAGACACTGAAAGAAATAACTTGGCCACGAGGTGACGAAAGAACGGTTTAAATCTGCCGGTTAATCGAACAAGTTGTGGCTAAGCCTCTTGCAAGTTCGAGGTACCCTTTGGATTTAAAGGAAATATTAAGCAAAAAAAAATTATTATTGTAACCTACTAGTCCAGAACTGAAATTCAAGAGTTAAAAAAAAAACAAGTAACTTATTATCGACGCACAGAGTAAAAATAAAATTTAGAATAATGTTAAAGTATATCGCTAACCACACCAGTTTTTATTACCTATATATAAATACTGCAGGAACTAAAATCATAAAACCACCAGAGAACCAGATTATAATAATCCAATCAATTACTAATTAATAGTTTAAACGCTCAAAAAAAAATAAATTAAAGTCAACTATATTTCCACTATCAATCTTTATTTAAACAAAAGTGCAAAACAATAAAGAAAATAAAAAAAAACTTGTCACTCAACATCTACAACATTTTTAATATTAAGCCGGCGGTATGGGAATAAGTTTTTCGAATATATTCGTATCGAGAACTGTATATTTATTTCAACTATCAATCTAGATTTTTGTTACCAGAATTATTTACGGAATATATCAATCGGCGGTACGGAAAGTCTTGGTATATATTACTATCAAAAATATTTTACCTTTCAAACTGTTTTACAGGTTCCGGAGTCGCACAAATACGGGCACTTACTTTTACCTTTTTGAAGTAGGTACAGATCAGAGATCAGAGAGAGCGTCTTTTTGATGGTTTTCAAATTTATATTTTAACTCCCACTCCCATTTTGGTACTAGCAGTCGTTAAATTTATTTTTCAGCAAAAAGTTTCATGTATACTAATTGTCTTTCTAAATTAATTAAAGTTCATATATACCGAATGTCCTTTCGGCTTAAACAAAAATTCGAACATCGGAAACGACTAAAGTTTTTATGGTAGAATTCGAATTTCCGTACTTTCGGATTAATAAAAAAAAATACATTATATAGTTACGTATATACAAAGAGAAATAAATGAATCCGGTAGGTAACAGAAAAGGCTGTAGAGTATGTAACGAGTTATATGAAACCAAAAAAAAAATAATAATAATAAAAAAAACCTCCATTTCGTTCTAAAAAAATTAACTCGTTACAAAGTGGGAGGAACAAATCCTCATTGATTGACATAAATAATAATTAGTTTATAGGTTAACCTTGGTGAGATTCTTTTTCAATGCACTTTTGTGTCTTGATTATTTGGGTCATCAGTTAGCCATTTGACCTTGACCCCGACTTAATAGGTGAAAGACCTCTTATAACCTTTCAAGGCCAATGTCATAGGTCACTGGCATAAAACCACCATTTTGTATTGTGCTTTTTCCAAGTCTAGAAGGTTGTTGTCAACCTACGTTAACTACGGTTTTGGGATTAGGAAAAATATAAACAATCAGGGATTCTCCTATACAAAGTGTTGTACAAGGAGCATGTATTCATGGATTTAGTTCCTGATTTCACAAAAATACATCACTTAAAGGTCACCCACCATCTAGGGTAAGTAATTCAACCGATATCATTGAGACTCAATCACCAGTACTAGTTATCTATATTTTCTTTTCAGACCTTCTTCTTTTTCTTCATTTTCTTTGGTTTTCTTCTTTTTGTTATCCGTTTTGGATTCTTCTTCATTTGGTTCTTCACTTGTGTTACCTTTTTCTTCAAGAATAAGTACTTGGACTATAATCGTATAGCCTATTTATCGCTATCCTCTCATGGTTTGGTAACTCCAGCTGCTACCTACTATCTTCCAGCTGACTACTGCAACTACGGAGCGAAGTACCAACTGTAGGTAACCTTACCAGGACTTCAAGACATTCGTAAACCCAAGTAAGACCTTTCCAGTTTATACATTGATTGATGTCAATAGTTTAGACCTCATCATTTCTGTACCGGCTAATTAGTGACAGTAAAACTTATTAAAACTGAGGAAGTGAACCTTACCGTACAGATTATCTGGACTCCATTCAAGTTTTATTATGTAAATTGTTCCATTAACGGAGTCAAGTGTATCTGGGTGTAGTTATAGTATATCTTGTAGAGTCCATCCTATACTGACTAACAATAGCCATAATTAATTATCTAAAACAGATGTTCATCTTCAAGTAAATGGTTATAAGTTAGATAATCTCAAGGTAAATATCACCTTGCAAGCAAAGTATCCATGTGCTAATAACTATAATAGAATACTTACGTGGAAATAAATGTAATCCCAGAAGTATACTTTTGCGGAATCTTTCCAGATAAAACTTTAAGTTGTCCATTATCATTAATCACCTATTTAATTTACAACTTACAATGCAAGCCAAGCGCTGTCAATAGTGTCACTCTTTTATTAGTACGTTCACACCGAACCATTTGTTTTATATATTAAATAGATCATTCACTCTATCGAGTAGTTCAATTGCACCATTACACCCAAACTACATTAAATATCACAAGGTATCCCCCTCGCTAGAGGTGAGGTACTTTAAATTTTCCTTGATACGATTTTACTCAGCCACTCTCCGCATCGAGAAGCCCGGGATATATTTATATTTGAATCAATCCATTAATTTGAGGAAACAAGTGACCCTCCTTTATGTTTTGCTACCTACTATTCTGTGACCGTTTAGGGGAATAGTAGGAAGCTAACACCTGAATCATTCGTTTATTTAAAAAATAACAAAGCACTCTTACAAAAATAAGAAAAAAAAAATAAAAATAAACTTAAAAATCACAAATAGGTTTATCTTGATTACTTAATCATAAACTCACATTTTCTTTGGTATGTGTTAGCAAATCTGTCTATAATTTTTTCGACGTCAATATCAAAGTCCCGATGAATATGCAGAAGAGCTAATCCATTTAAACTTTCTTGTCCCATTCGTGACCGCAGCCAAGTTTTTAAACGACGCAATGCCGAAACGCTTCTTTCTGCGGTAGCAACACTTACTGGTATAGTACATAAAACTTTCAAAATTAATTTAATAGTCGGATAGATGTCATGATTGCATTTATTGAAAAGAACAATAGCTGTATCTTTATTGACTTCATTTGTGTCAAAATTGTTAAACTCTGATTGCCATAATTCAATTTCTACTTTTAACTTTTGTACGGCTGTAACACAGTCAGTATCTTCGAGAAAACATCCCATTGACTTAATTAGAGACTCCGCAATAATTTTCAAATCCTGTGATGTCTTGCCAATCAAATTAACGGGAAAATGTTGTTATAATCAAATAAATTTAAAATATCTTTGCTGAATCTATCATTAATGTCTTGGATAATATTATCTAATAATGGTATATAAATAGATATTTCAAAATATTCTTCGGGGTTATTATTTTTTATGTTTACCCTTAAGGTTTGCTTACTAGCTTGCCGTGGAACTGTCAGGTGTATATCAAGTTCTTCGCATAAGTTTGATATTTCTTTAAAGATTTCTCTGTAGACATTTTCATCGCATCGATGTTTATTTAATAATTTCAAAATGCTTTGAATTAAATTCTCTGCAGTTACTTTATCCAAATTTTTTGTTTGAAGCATTCTGCTTGATGGCAATGTTATTGTTAATATATCTGAAAGACAAAATATAGAAAATATGAAGCGTGGTGAAGTTAATGTATTTATAAAAGCTTGAGCTTTTGAAGATGAAGTTTTATCATTCCATTGTGAAATTAGATCAAGCGCCTGCAAAATTTGCAGCATTTGGACGAACAAATATTTATTACAAATATTTTTTTTTTTATTTTTGTATTTTTTTTCTTCTATAAACTTGTGTTGTGCCGTTTGCCGCCATCACTCGGGGGGGTAATTACCCTATTATCCCCCCTTGTATCCGCGCCTGAACACTGCGTCGCAATGCTTGAGTCTTTATCAAGTGGTTGCAAGGAGATGGTAGCATAAGTAGGTACCTAATATAATAATTCGAGAGAGAACGATATAACGGTGGACCGCTAATTCCTATTATTTCTGTGAGGAATGTAAGTTTTCAATGAATACATTGTTACTTAATCCTACAATAACGATGCAATTCAAAATGTGCATGAAGATAACATTTTCCAGTTAAACTTATGGATTCAAACTTTGACATCTTGAAATTTTATGTATTCACTCATCAAAGTTTTATAATTACTGCTTTTGTTTGTAATTATACGATAAACAACTTATCAACATAATTTTATGCCAACAGCTGGAAAAAAATTACAACGAGGCAACGATGTAAGACATCTGTCAATTTTTGTTATTGTGAACTTATCATAAATGTACTACCTGCTTGTAGACCCTTAAATTCGACGCTAGGTACCTCTACTAATCCTTCTATCTGTGTTAATTTGTATAGAAATATCAGAAAATAAGAAGCAGAAAACTAAAAAAAAAAACAAGAAAACCCAGGCCCAAACCCGGTTGATCAAGCTTAATCCTTAAAGGACATAATCCTTCCGGGAGCGTCCAATTTAAGGGTGTCTCTTCTGAGCTACAGGTAGTTAGCGTCCAATTTGAGGCCGCCCGAACTATAGGTACACCTTTGGTACCCTTTGTCAAATTCACGATGCAACCACAACTGATAAGACCGGATGTCTGGCTCAAGTTCCTCCATACCTACTTTCGTTTATAAAAAAATCATCTTTCATCAGTTCTTGCACAGAATCCACTTCATAGGAATGCCACTTCTTCTCTATTAGCGTTCTAAGAACTGTTTGATGGCCAACCTCTCTATCTAACACTACTTGTCGCAGAATATCATGGAGCACAGTTTCCAGAATGTTTTTTAAGAAAATGTGTTGATTGGAATTATGCATCCGCTATAAATGAAACTGCTCACATCAGCTATTTTAAAAATAATCTTCCTGAACAACACGATATTAAAAACAGAATGTGGTCCATGATGCGTTATTATGATCTAGTTAGATCTCGAGGCAATAACTAGATGCAACAGGAAACGAGAAGGCAAACTCTCTTGCAAGGGAGGGCGCCGCGCGTGTTTTTATTGGACCAGAACCTACAAAATTGGCATCGCAATAAGTTTTGCCAAACAAACACTAAATACCTGGACAGCAAGAGGAGCTTCAGACTTTTGGCATAATTTACCAGGATTGGTTCATTCAAAGGCTTTTGACCTATGTTGTCTAACAGGTTTTTTAACAGGCCACCGACATCTGAATCATCATATGCTAAAACTTGGACTGTCGGAAGATCCGACTTGTCGTCTTTGTCTGGAAGATGATGAAACTGGAGTGTTTAAGAAATTCCGGTGACTAGTGAAGAAGTGCACGAAAATGACACAACGTCAAGTTTTCATCTTTATTCAAATTTGGGGGAAAAAATTAACTCAACTGAACATTGGTCAGTTTTTATTGGAACTTTAGTTCTTTAGGTCAGGTTAGGTTTGAGCGACCGGGGGTCGCGACGCAAAAGATCTGACCGCTACGTTACATTATGTTACGTTGCTTCGTTGTGTGCCTTACTTGCGTGCGTGTGCTCTCTCCTGAGTCTCTCTCTCTTTTACGAAGTATCGATTCATATGCTTCGGCCGGGAAACGAAGGCAGGCGAGCATTCTACTGAACCACCGATGCTATATTAAAATTCTATGCAAAGCTGGTATTCGCAGTGCTGGTGATCAACTTGAATTTGTTCGGATAAATTCTTACTATTATTTCCATAATTTTTTTTTGCGCGATTGATCTTTTTTGTTTATTTACAGCATCGATTGTCAGGACAGTAGGTTCTGTTTACTGGTTTCTAAGTTTAAGACGTCGGTAAGTGATTTACTTACCGTTCAGACGTCGAAAAGTAATAAATAGCATAAAAACAATTTCACCAAAATGCAAAATATAGGGTGAGGGTAATTACAACGTTTGCATGTAGATTCCTCTCGTAAAATTGGACAAAATGATAGGAGGATTGAGGGGTCTAGCACATTTACTTTTTGAAATACAGGGTGTTGAAATTTTGAAAAGTTGAATGTTTTAATTCGATAACTTTAAAATGGATGGATAAATTGATTTGACATTTGGCAGGTTGTTTTTAAATGTAAAAGGACATATTTTGATAGAAAAAGTAGTTGGTGCAACTAGTGTGGAAATGATGGCCATATCGCACAGGAACGAAGTTTGATAGTTCAAGTGCCATATGGACAATCAAACAAGTCGAACAGCATATTTTTTCTACGACCCGCTTAAAAAATATATAGAAAATAAAAATTTCTATAAACTGTAATATAACTTCAAATAGAAAATTTAACAATGCAATTTTATGTTTCCACTAATTTTTTTGTGGTAAACGTACAGTTCTTGAATGTCTAATTTGTAAAATGCTACGGTTCCCCTTTTTAAATATACTATGCTGTTATAAGTAGATGTTGCCAGTCGGACTCCCTAATGAAGGGTACCGTGAATATTCTGCTAAATATTTCAAACGTCTGCCTGTTGTCGTTATTAATATCAAGCAGAATAATTATTTAAAAATAAAATTAACAGTTAAAAAAAAACTTCTTCACGGGGAATCGAACCCGGGTCTACCGCTTGAGAGTCTGGTTTGCATACTACTCGACCACCGAGGAATATGCAAATTGTCTATCTATAACGTCAGATGTATTACATAATTTCATAAAATCCGAGGTCCCCTTAAATACCCATTTTATTCTGTCTTAAGTATTTGTTGTTAACATGTACGGATTATTTCGTATAATATTTTGGCATTTTCGCAACTCGTGTGCAAAAGTATAACTTCACGCACTTGTATCATAAATAACTATTGTGCCAATCAACTTAATGATAAGATTTTTATTTTTATTTATAATTAATACTACTGTTTATTTTTGTTAAATGAAGTTTCATCCAGAGTAAAATAAATTCTTATATTAATATGTGTATTTATTTATTGATTCAAAAAATTTCTGCTTAAAAGGAACTAAAGTTCCTACCGTGTGTCCCGCGACACGTTCTCCCTTTTTTGTTATTTGTCCTCTCTATAACATAATTTGCATCGGTTCTATTAAAGTGGAAATTTAGTATAGAATAGAGAGATATTTACCATAAGGTCGTGTAGAATCAAACAAATTATATGCAAATTAATGCATAACTCGGTAAATTTTGGATAGCAAGTCTAGCAGAAACTAACTTCTTCAACAGTACACCGGGTTATAAGTAAATATTATGTAAACAGACCACTGCTTGATTTTAGGTACACATAGTTGTGTTCTGTTCATGTTTGGGGTTATCAGGAAGATAACATACAACAATACCTATCAAAATGTTAGTTTTCCTATTAGAAGGTTAAAGGAAGATGGAATTTATGAATAACGATTCCTTTAAGTTTACTCCTTTTATTTTCACGTTAATAGTTCGGTATGTACCAGAGAAAACAATTCAACCTGATATTTAACAAATATTTGTGAAGAATTACTACTATTATTATGAATATTTCCCTCATGTGTGAAAAATCCGCGAGGAGAGCAATTATCGATGCGGTAACTGCACTGTAGAACCCGAAAGAGCACTGCGATTGTTTACGTATCCACGGTAATCCCATTGTGAATCCATTATAATTAAAAATAAAATCAGTTTGTTAAGTAAAGTCAAAAAATATTTTTTAAAATGTCTCGCTTCGGATGTGATTCAAAATAAAAACTATTTAAAAGGGAAATTTTTCTTATCAATAAACAAAAATAAATCAAACTAGAGAAGACAGTTTGAAATCTATAATGTAACTAAAAAAAATAAACTAAAATTTTAATTAAACTTGACAAAATAAAAATAAAAAAATCACCTGAAATATATTTGAACTTTAAACCGAACTTTAAACAGAAATCTTGATAACTTCTTTCTAATTTATTAAAATCCTTTTCATATAATTAAAGAATCTTCAAAAGCTTCATAAAAGTTTCTTGGCTAAAATTAATCTAAAATGAAAGAAACTGAAAAATAAAAAAATGTATTTGTTAGGTTATAAAATCTGACATTAGTAAAAAAAGAAAGAGTATTTTATGAACATAGTTAACTAAGAGTGTCAACTCGAACGGAAGAAGGGACCTTACTAACAGAAATAAAAACAAATGTCAAATAATTTTTAAAATTTTGGAATTAAACGATAAAAACTAAAATGTATTTGAAGACATTAATAATAAACTTTCATATTGAAAAAGGACATAAAATTGAACATTCAAGTCAAATAATAAAAATTAAAAATTATTAAATGAATTTGATTGGTCAGCTGATATAAAAAAAACTTAAAACTAATAGACACATGGTTGTTGATTAAAAAAAAGAGAATTACATTGTTGTTGATTAGAAACGGGGAAGAAAGCGTCACTTAGCAAAAAGAGATACAGAATTGAAAAGAAAATTTCTTTTTATGTTGTTAAAATAATTAAAATTTAAGTCACAATAAAGAAGAAAGTGAAAATATATAGTGAAAAAGTGTTACTATCCTTTTACAACAAGTTTCTGTTAAAATTCTATGGTAAATATCCACTTAAATTAATGAAACCTTCAAATAAACCATAAATGAAAACTTTAAGAGGCCATTTATACTGAAAATTCTCCAAAGTGACGAATGAATCAGAGCGAAGCAATCCAAATCAAGGACTGACAAGTCCAGAGCGGTCTAAAACATAAAAGGAAGTAATTATTAGAATTTCAAAACGTAGAAGAAAAAAGGTATTCGATAAACTATAATTTGAATCATCAAGTTACATGTGTGTGGTGATAATGAAAATTTGATATTTTTTTCTCATCATTGTGGTCGTAGAAACGTCCATTTTGATAAAAACAGATGTTTTCAACCAGTAGCATAAGAATAATTTGTATATTATCCCTTTTACATATTGTATGCAAAAGGAGTTGCATAACTTGTGTAAGAACTAGATGTTAATTTTCACTAGTATGAATGTTCAGGAGTGAAAGACCATTTAGGTAAGAGTTTTAAAAATTGTCATTGCATAATTACTTTTCAAATGTGTATTAATACACCTCACAGAAAAAGAATAAATTTATTAATATTTCACAGATTACAAAACTAATTTTTCTTTCATTTCGATAAGGTTGGCAAAACTTAGCTCACTACCAAACAATTTCAAGGGCAAGGACACAGGACCGGCCTAAAAGCTTTCAAATACAATTAAAGTGATAAAAATAAAAATAAAAAAGGTAAATAGAATTGATAAGAAAATTTCTTTTTAAAAAATGAAATATTTAATACCTGAACCCAACCTGAGTATTAAAGAGTTCTCAAAACCGGTAAGTGGTGTATGATACCAAAAACCATAAAATAAATTTCATTGGCGCCCAAAAAATAAATACATCAATACAAACAAAATAAAAATTTAATAAATTTAAAAACAACACACAACACACACAAAAATTCATATCACAATATTTGTATTCGGGAAATATTCCCCCGAATTACACTCGTGCATGAAAATAACCAGATAATTTTGCATTCGAGCGTGTTGTCTTGGAAACTTGTTAAAAGACCCCTTCACCTTCGGTGTCGGGCTCTTTCTCCAAAATATGAAAATGAACTCATGCAGCTTTTAGACAACACGCTGTCATGCAAAATTATCGGTAATTTTGATGCACTTGTGCAATTGCTTCCGAAAATCGATTACTGCGACCTTGTTTTTAAGCATTTTAAGAAACCTAAATCACACCACTAAGCTACTAAATTGGGAGTGTATTCCGAATGTCAAAGATATTGTTCATCAAAAATGTCTCCTTTCCATCGCGCTTCACTACAAGCTGTTGGAAAACGAACCAAAATAACACAAACAAGGACAGAAAGTTCGCGTAGCATCAGTTTATGCTGAGGAAAACTATAACTACTATGAACAAAAAAACAAAAATTTATATTTTGGCAAAAATATTAACGTTCTGAGCATTTAACATGTGCGGGCAGAATTGTGATGGTACAAAGATTTTACAAATTGGAACGTAACTGCTAAATTACTGATGGGAAAATATATCACTGAATACAACATCCATCCAAACCCTTTTACTGATATTAAATTCAAATCAACCACAGATGCGAGAAATTTCATGAGTAAACAACCGCAAACAAATCCAGAAAAAAGAAAGAATATAGTTTTTTTGCAGTATGAAGAATTCCAAAATATTCGTGGTTGTGACGCAACACCCTAGATAGTTTGTACTTAGCAATATCAATCTTCTGTAGTTATCACATTCTTGTCTATCACAATTTTTGATGCCATTTGCAATTCTTTCTGTATCTTTTCTTCTTTCCAGTACCTTTTTTTTAGTCATAGATCTTCTCCAATTTCACCCATATTTTTGATAATTTCTCCAGTTATTTTGTCGCATCCTGGAGCTTTCTCATTTTTCTACTTTTAAATTATTCCCGGGAATTCATCTATTAATTATTATATAAAGCATTAATTGTTTGCATTTTTCTTCATTTGATTTAGTTGTGCTTTCTCTATTATCTAATAATTCTACAAAATACTCCCTACATATTTTCATTACTTTCATATCTTCTCTTAACCTTTCTCCTTTCCTGTTTTTAATATCAGTTATGTTTGTGTTTTTTCAGTCCTTTGTAAAATACTTTTTGGTTACTCTTGCTATCTGGCTCCATTTTTTCTCCAAATTGTTTCCATTGAAGTTCTTTTGCATTTTTAACTAATTCTTTAGTTTTTTTTCTCTCGGTTTTATATGTCTCATAACCCCCTATTTTCCTAGCCCCAATGTAATTCCTCCAAATCTTTTTCTTCATTTTAATTTGATTTCTAATTTCTTCAGTCCACCATGATTGTCCATGATGTCTATGATTTGGTTTTCTATTCATTCCAAATACTCCGTTTCCTGCTTCTGCTATCGCATTTTTCATTGAGTTTCAAACTATTTCAATGTCATTGTTAAGCTTCCTGTAATTTTCAGCTGAGACATATTTCATACTTGATATGTTTATCAATAATTATTTCCACCCTTCTCATTTGAACTGTGCTTCTCTAATTTTCTCTAAACTTATTCATTGAACATTTTAGCGTACAGAAAATTTCACCTAAAATGAATCGTTCTCCAGTAGGTTTAACGAGGATCTGAAGTCTAATATACATAAATATATCCAGTTTAGAAGTCGTTTCAGCAACTTTATACAATCCAAATAATATCGCAGCAGTTTGAAAGTTCGCACAGGAATACAATTCAAAGCTTGAAGAGACAAAAAAGTTAGCCTACCATAATTTTATCGCAACCTTGCGAAATAAACCAAAAGCCTAATCAGTTTTGAAAGAAATAAAACGAAATCTAGTGCCCAACACCTTACATTGTCCACCGTTGTGAAGATTTTAGCTGCAAAAATGTTGAGAACTGCTCAATTCGCGGTTTCAGTGGCGTGCAGAATAGTTAAATTGGATTCATATTTTGAAAAGCCACCTTGATATTTAATGGGTGGGGGTGTATTGGTGTAGAGGACACACTGTTTGGAGAAAATTTGCTTACGATGGGGAACAAGGGTTGAAATGTCATCCCTAAAACTAAAATAAATTGTAACTTCCAAAGGGAACGAGAAGCCAAGTTGATATTTGGAGAGTAGATGCATTATAATGATAAACACACACTGTTCCGAGAAAATTTGCTTACGATGAGAAACAAGGGTTGAAATGTCACCCCTAAAAATGAAATAAATTGTAACTTCCAAAGGAAACGAGAAGCCATGTTGATATTTGGAGAGTAGATGCATTATAATGATAAACACACACTGTCCGAAGGAAATTTGCTTACGATGGGGAACAAGGGTTGAAATGTCACCCCATAAACTGAAATAAATTGTAACTTCCAAAGGAAACAAGAAGACAACTCAATATTTGGAGATTTTTGCTGCTTAGATTACTTTCTCTTTATAAAATTTCCCCATATTCCTGGTATATTTCTCATTATTGCAGATTGTAAATATTGAGAAATATAAATATTTTGATTGGAAGATTGTAGGTATTCTCTACATTACAATGCCTGTACAAATATCAACTTGGCTTCTTGTTTCCTTTTTAACTAACAATTTATTTTAGTTTTAGGAGGGTCATTTCAACCCTTAATCCCCATCATAAGCAAATTTCCTTCGAACAGTGTGTTTTTATCATTATAATGCATCTACTTTCCAAATATCAACTTGGCTTCTCGGTTCCCTTGGAAGTTACAATTTATTTTAGTTTTAGGGGTGACATTTCAACCCTTTTCCCCATCGTAAGCTAATTTTCCCCAAACAGTGTGTTTTTATCATTATAATGCATCTACTTTCCAAATATCAACTTGGCTTCTCGGTTCCTTTGGAAGTTACAATTTATTTTAGTTTTAGGGGTTACATTTCAACCCTTGTTCCCCATCGTAAGCAAATATCCTTGGAACAGTGTATTTTTGTCATCATAATGCATCTACTTTCCAAATATCAACTTGGCTTCGCGGTTCCTTTGGAAGTTACAATTTATTTCAGTTTTAGGGGTTACATTTCAACCCTTGTTCCCCATCGTAAGCAAATTTTCTCCAAACAGTGTGTTTTTATCATTAGAATGCATCTACTCTCCAAATATAAACTTGGCTTCTCGTTTCTTTTGGAAGTTACAATTTATCTTAGTTTTAGGGGTGATATTCCAACCCTTATTTTCCATCGCAAGCCAATTTTATCCAAACAGTGTGTTCTCTACTACACAAATACACCCCCACCCATTGAATATCAATGTGGCTTTCCGAAATATGAATCCGATTTAACCTAATATTCTGCACGCCACTGAAACCGCGAATTGAGCAGTTCTCAACATTTTTGCAGCTAAAATCGGCTGCTATCTTCACACCGGTACATTGTCCTTACAGTTCCTTGAAAAACTCTAGCTCTCCAGATACAAATAATCTCAATAGTTCAATAATTATAGAAAAAACTTGTACATTTCTATAGTCTGTACAGAAAGTACGAGGAGTAATAAATCATTCAT
>CAJUYG010001591.1:22867-77334 GCA_910591675.1 Galerucella calmariensis | reverse complement strand
CTTATTGAATATAACAATGATATTACATTTTATCACGGCAGGTCCGTACCCATAGCTCATCCATTTTAAAATCCCCTTTTCCACTTGACAAAGTGTCGATACAGAAACGTTCCTTTTGTTTTTGTTATTCGTTTGCTGCTGTCAATCCATTGTCGATCAATATGTTTTGCCGCTTTAAGCTCAATAAATATTGGAATTGGAATAAATATTCAACGGAATGTTTTGTGATTAATTTCGAAAGGAATATAATTCGTTGGATAATAATTAAATATTAATTTCAAACTAACGGCAGTCTCAGTTTAACATTAAAGTCTAAAATTGGTACTTTATTTCGCTCATTTGGTTTTTTCCACTTGTGCGTTATTAAATTACTGTGAAACTGTTCTTATTAAAGCAAATATACCGAAACAATAACCAGCCAAGGCAAACAACTTGTAGCTTCATTAATCAATTATTTTGAACAAGAACGTCATAACAATGGTTCATTGTTACCTTCAACTTCTGTAAGGAAGGTAAGTTAACAGAGACAACATAGAAAGGTACTGGATTATATCTCAATATGTATATACGAATATACGAATTTTTTCAGCGTATAGTAGCAGCAGTGAATAATATTTCACTAGCCGTGAAGCACCATCAATGTTTGAAGTTTGTTTGCAAACAATAAGGGCGCGTTGTATCAAACTCCTAAGCTCGGCTTAATAATAACTGATGCTTAGACGGTGGCTAATTGATGTATTTTTTATCAACAATGACATCAGTCTAAACATCAGTCATAATTAAACCGAGTTTAGGTGTTTGGTACAACTGGCCCTAACTAAGACAGAACAATATTTTATAAACTTAATTTGACATTGACTAGATACTCATACTATTTTAAGTGCTTGGCAACATAGTACAGCTACGTACTGCCTACGGCATATCAACAAAACTGAGGGGGAAGAGAGACCACAAAGGATCACCGTGGTGGAGCAGAGAATTAAGAAAAAAGTAGAAGTTCGGAAACTCTTCAACCGAACTAAAGAAAAAGGCTTATGGGAACAATATCGTACGGCTTTAACAGAGTACAATAAGGAGATTAGGGAAGTCAAGAGAGAGTCCTGGAGAAACTTCTGTCAGAGTATATCAGATTTACCTGTCAGTTTTAGAATTCACAAGGCTCTCTCCAGAGATCAGGCACAGGGCATTGGAGCAATAAAATGCCCAGACGGCACTTATACGAACTCTGCAAGGCAGTCCCTGGAGCTACTGCTTCAGACCCACTTTCCCGGTAGTCGGTTTCTGGATGACCAGTCACCCTTCCCACTTCCAACGGGATCGACAGAACGACCCAAAAAGGAAGATTGGAAGCTGGCAACCAGCATAGTCACTCCATCGGCAATTGTATGGGCAGTGAACGAGTTCTCACCATACAAATCCCTTGGGGAGGATGGCATTTTTCCAGCTCTGCTACAACAGGGCAGTGGAGAGCTGTTACCCCATTTGGTCAATTTATTAAGAGCAAGCCTGGCGTGGGTGTATATCCCTCCAGAATGGTCAGTGGCGAGAGTTGTATTTATACGGAAAACTTGGAAAGTGAATAATTCACTATTCAAATCCTATCGTCCGATCAGCCTGACCTCGTTCGTAATGATATGTCTAGAAAAAATTCTAGACAGGCATATTAGGAAAGAGAGGCTACAAGAGTATCCGTTAAATACCTTCCGTATGCGTATTAAACGGGTAAATCGACAGATTTGGCGTTAAACAATCTAGTAGGAAAATCAGCCCTTCCCTTGGAAACAAGGAAATAGCGCTTGCGGCCTTCCTAGATATAGAAGGGGCGTTCAATAACGCCCTTCCAGAATCCATATGGAGAACGGTGGAGCGAAGAGGAATCTGCAAACCAATCCGCTACTGTATCAAAAGCATACATCATCCATCATCACTACATCACTGAATGGAGTCACGGTAAGGGGAGTGGCGGCCAGGGGGTGCCCACGGGGAGGGGTGATTTACCCCTTTTGTGGTCACTACTGGTTGATGATATCCTGGGTGAACTATCTAGTCACATAGATGTGCAGGGATATGCTGATGATATAGTAACAATTATTAGAGGCCAATTTGAAGAGATCATTTCTAATATCCTTCAAATGGCCCTAAACATAGTGCACAGGTGGTGCGAGAGGGAACAGATGTCTGTGAAACCCCTTAAAACCGTTATTATTACCTTCACAAGGAGAAAAAAATTACAGCGACTGCAAGGCTTGCAGCGAACAGCATATATGCCTGGCCATTACCGGAGCAATGTCTTCCACACCAACGGCGGCTATTGAAGCCCTCCTGCAACTAACTCCTCTTCACATTCATTTGGAGAAGGACGCCAGGAGGGCGACTCATAAAATGCCGTCAGTGGAGAGGCAAATAAATAGAGAGACTCTGAGGGATCACTCAGGATTGATGAGGGTAATAAAAAATCACCACATTCTTAGGATGCCCTCGGATCTTTCTGTCACAAAACTTCACGTGACAAGCCTTTTAAGGTCCTCTTTCCCACGAGAGACCAATGGGATAGCGAAGAAATCTCCTTCCTAGAAACGGACTACGTGATTTAAATTGATGGATCCAAAACCGGAAATGGGGCTGGAGCGGCGGTCTTAAGCAGGAAACCCAGAGTTGAAATTACAGCTAACCTGGGCAGGTATGCTACTATCTTTCAAGCTGAAGTATACACCATTGAACTGGCTGCAAGAGAGCTGACGAATCAACCTGTTGCAAAAAAGAACATACACATCCTGTCAGATAGCCAGGCTGATCTTAAAGCACTGAGCTCGAACAGGATAAAATCTAAGATTGTATATAACTATCTATAATCCCTGGAAACACTTGGCAAGGAAAACAGAGTCATTTTGACCTGGGTGCCGGCGCATCGAGGAGTGGAGGGCAATGGGGAGGCCGACACTCTGGCAAAAAGGGATCAGAGACTCTATTTATCGGACCGGAACCATTTCTTGGCATTGCCGAAAGCACTTCTAGATCAGCCATAGCTACCTGGGCGGAAAGGAGAACCTACACGTACTGGGCAGACATACCGAGGATTTCTCACTCGAAGGCGTTCATACACTACCCATCGAGTACAAAAAATGAGCAGATCCTGGAATGGAGCAGAACAAACCTACGCATTCTGACTGAACTGCTAGTCATTGTAGACTAAATTACCACCTAAAGAAGATGAGTCTGGTTCAGACCTCGGACTGTAGAGGTTCTATTATTTGGAGAACGAAACTGCGGAGCACATACCATGCTCATGCCCAGGGTAAGGTATAATATATTCGGTTTCAGTACCTTAGAGCCGAACGACTTCAAAAAAGTATCACCAAATACAACCATGGACTTCGTCAGAAGCACAGGCTTGTGGGGTGAATTGTAATTCCTAGGGGTGAGCCACAATAGACCTAACGAAGGCCGCAGTGGAGGTGGCGAGAAGGCCCCACTCACATAGAACCTAACCTAACCTACGTACAGTTACGCTATGACAGACGTCATGGAAAACGGTTTTTATAAGAGCTGTAGACAAGGTTCAATCTAAGCACTCAGCGCAATGTCTGTATAATTCGGTCTACGATGCTACTCTTTTTCGGGATCTTGGAAGTTTCAAAGGACCTTCAGGGAAGTGAAATACTTCTTGACGCAGGTGCTCACAGGACATCGGTCGAAAGTAGGTTACCTCCACAAGATTGGGAAAAGAGAGACTGGAGTGTGCGAGAGATGTGAAGTGGAGGATGATGTGGGACATGTGCTTAGATGCTGGAAGAACGAGGAAGTTCTGAAGAAGTTGGAAAATGAACTAGGGGAGGCGGTGTATTTGGAAAATATAGTGAAAATAATGCTGAGGGGCGAGGAGGAATGGATGGAAATAAGTGGCGTATTGGAGAGCATGATTAGGGAAAGAGAAGTACTCGATATGGCATGTGAGAGGTAGGAGAGATGGAAGGAAGAAGATGACGGAAAGTGTGTGAGGGAACGCTACCCGTTTTGAAGTATGTGGCAGTAACGGAAAATTCGAGGTGGGTTTGCTTGGTAGGCATCCCTGCGGGGATGAGTCCAGCACTGTCTGGGTTCTGGTTTGGACCCATTTGAGCCTGAGTTTCCCATCTCGGCCGAAAAAAAAAGACAGAGCCCGAGACCGAGTTGATATTATACAGGCTGGACTGCCTTTGCTGTGAATTACTATTACGGAATATTTATTAAACGTATAATGTGTCATATAGCGAATAAAGTGCCTACTTTTTGTGAAATTCAAATTTTTCAACTTACACACATTCCACCGAATACATAAAAGGTGTAAAACTTCGAAAATAGGTTACACCTGGCCGTTACTTTCATTAAATCATCGGGAACTCCAAATTCACTGAAATCTGTGAGTTTCAACAAGTACTGAATCCATTTTTCGCTTTTAATTTTGAATAAAACCAGAACAACCAACAGTCCCAAGCCGCCAATAGCTATGGTCATATCTTCACTTATTTCAGCTCCTCTGCTGCCAGCTGTAAGAATTGAGGGTAATATAAGTCCAAAAACTCATCGTGACACTTTGTTAGATGCGCGTAGGAGAGAAAATGGACAATGTCTTAAGGAAGATAGAAAACGCTTTGGCAGGTACCATGAATGATAAATATTTCATTCACAAGTATTTATTGATTAATTTTTCAACCAAGGAGCGTTATTGGATGAAATAACATGGCACTGTGTGTTTTCAATCGTTTTAAACTGTTTTCAGCTCTTTTGCGTTTTTGTCTGTGTTTTAGTGGAATAGAATGGAAAATAGTCCAATTGCAAGTCAATTTTCGTTTTTAGGTATATTCGAGTTGTTTGGTGCATTATTTAGTCATCTTGTGTGCTTTTTGGGTAGAATTGAGTGCCTTTGACTGATTTTGAGCTCCGTTGATCGGTTCGGACTGTAATTACGTGAAATGACATTTTATATCCGGATGAAAAGTCGTTCATTTCTGATGCCAAGTGTCTTTTTGTCGACCTTTGCAAAAAATTACATAAATTCCGTTTGAAAAATTGTCTATTTTTGAGATCAAGTACTTTTTTGTCGACCTTCCAAAAAATGGCATTACACACGCAATTTCCAGATGAAAAATTCACTTTCTCTCCTCCCTATATTGTGAGCAACGCATTTTGACACTGTTGTCACAATAACCAAATAGGTATCAAATGCCCTTGAGGACGAACATTATTTACAAAATTTAAATAAATGTTCTCTCTTTTCTTTTCTCAATTTGTATAAAATGTTCTTCATAATTTCTCCATCTCTAGCCAAGTTTTCTGTTACTCTTGAAGTACTGCAGAAGACTTCTGGCTTCATTATATTGTATTCAATTTTATTTAAAACTTCGCTCTCCGCTAAATAAATTTCCGCAATAGCTGCAAATCTCCAGCTGCCATGTCGATTGAGAGCTAAGACATAAACTTTAGTATTCGCAATATTTGCAAAGCTCAGATATTTAGCAGTTTCACTTCGAATTGAAAAAATCGAATTTTTCCGACAGGTTAGCTCAGGCACTTTCCATTTTGATGTCGAATGAAGGAGCGTGGTATAAAATTCGTCATGTGGAATCTTGTAAAAATGTACTTTCGAGCTATTTTAAAATAACAAACCTTCTCATCGTCATTTTTTGTTACTGTCAATTTACGTGCCATTACATTTTTGGAATGAGGAATCCATTTTCATCGCAGAGTTCACTAGAACGGCACGCTCCAGCAATTCCCATCATCATCACATAAATATCATCTTAAAGCAATTTATTTTCATTTTTTCTATCAAACAAATTAGATTTGATGAATTCGTCATTTCTTTTTTTTTAATGCTCGAAGTTTATGATACTTGGGAAAATCTATGTTTTACTTCATTTTAAAGGGTTCAATTCAGCATGGAATATTTACACCATAAGCTTGGTGCAGACTTTAATACAGCAGATTTTTGTGAAATTACGCCAAAAGCAAGGTGGTCTTTGTTTGGCACCATTTCTTCAAGTATTGATACGTTGCTTCATACCTCTACCTCCACCTCTTTCTTGATTTTTCTGGCAGCAGCAACATTTGCTGTTGCTTCTATATTCGTTTGGCTGTTATGCGAAACAATAATTTCAATTTCTTTCAATTTTTAATAATGAACTGCCAGCTTAACGTTGTTAATAAATAACAAAAATAACAATACCTTCGAAACTTATAGAAACTGGTCAAAGCTGTCATAATTTCATGCGAAAAGTATGGAATTGAATAAATAAGAATCAAAAAATAAATTATTCGGGAAGGAGGAAAATGTAACACACTCCGAAGGATGTGAGTATATTTACTAGCCTCTAACTCTATTGCCAGCTTTCGCTATCGCTTTAGCGCAAAATAGTTCTCGACTAGTAAATGTTACTTACATCCCCTATAGTTTAAATAATAATTGGGGTGCAGGTTAATATTTCAGCAGAATATGTAAAAAAATTACCTTTAAGTGAAATAAATAAGTGTCCTAAAGTTCCTAGATTGCACATACTGAAAGAAAAAGTTGCCATTCCCCAAGCAATAATGAAAGATATCTTTGTACTTCTTGATGTATTTGATCTAGGATAAACACCAATCATACTTAAAGACAAAAGCGTTGAGTGGAACGGACAATCTTTTTCAATTGACAAATGCATTTTCCAAGTAACAACACGATCCTTCCTATTTATATGTGATTTAATTGGATTATTATACATATAACATAAAAAAAACAATGAGCATGAAAAAAAAAATAACGTATTCTCTTTGATACGGTGATTGATATTCTGTAAAATAAATTGAGCTGTATTTATCAAACGAGCGAATGGATAATGCACTTTTAAATTGATTTCAATGTAATCATTTGGAAAAAAAGTTTCGAAATTCCCCGTAATTAATCAACTTTAAATTAAAGAGTAAAACATCTATGGGTGAGTAATTATTAGATAAAATCGAAAAGCTTTTTTTTTCGAACGATCAAAAGAGAAATTTCAAGAGATGCGATATTATGATTATATTGTTTATAAAAACTGTTCTTTTAACCCCAACCTTTCGATACTAACGGATGATTTGTGCAGAGACGGTGTTACACTAAGGGCCAGTTGCACCAAACAAGGTTTACAAGCGGTTCTATTCAACCGTACGTCACTGGTGATCGTGGTTCAAGAACAAATTGGTTGCACCAGTGAAAATTGAACTCGGTTCTTTTGAACGTTCAATTGATATATTTTTGACAGGATGGATATTCTAAAATGGTTAAGTTTTCTAGAAGTTAACAGCAATTCAACGATTGGTATTAAAAGCTGTCTAGAACTATTTTGTGATGTGGCGGCAAAAATACACGTTAAATGATGGAAAGCTCCGCAAAATTAGTGAGATCTACAAATTTCACCGCTGCAGAAGAAATTACACTTTGCTCAAATAAAAAATACAAAAACTTAGTTGAATGCAAAAAGACCTATCGGTTATAGGGGGAATATTTCCGGCAACTGCATCTACTATATATCTCTCTCCAATTAATCAATCAATCAAGGAAATAAGGTTTTTTGTAAATATGATTTTTGGTTTGTGTTTAGTTGTGGACATGTCGCTATTAATGTGATTCCAGCTTTATCTCGAGTACAGAATTATGCTCTCAGAGATTCTGGACGGATGATCTCTACCTTGTACTGATAAGGCGCAAATAGGCCAACACCGGTAAACTAGTGATATTGTCCCTTCCAATTACAAACCAGAATGGTTATATCGTGAAGATATCCCAGCACCGTTTAGCTCAGAACTTCAATTCATTGTCTGTCGGGCATACAGCCCGAGAAGTAGATGTGTGTTTTTGTTAAACGGTCTACTTTTAATGAAGTAATTCTCTTATTAGTAATGCATTATAATAGTATATAAATATATTACCGTTAAAGTATGAAATCTGTTATTTTATAGAATAACTAGTTATTTCATTAAATAACTGATTGTGTCCGTTAAAGTGTAAAACTTTCTTGTATTTCATGGTTTAACTAATTATTTCATTAACGATCTGCAGCCCGTTAAAGTGTAAAATATCGCTCCGGTTGCTACAGCTCAAAGTTCAGGTACTGGTAAGGCATTTAAAAAAAGGTTTGTGTGTAAACAAAAATGTTTTTGTTTGAGAAATAATGTTCTTCGCAATTCCAAGTGTCATTTCAGTAATCCAAATAATTTTATGGTTCGTTTCCATAAACTCCATTTACACGCTGCATAAATTATATAAATTGCTTCTTTCCCATTTTAATTGTCTACTATTAGTTTAATTTTATTATAGACAAATTGTTTATTTCACATTTTAACTGTCTCTCATCAGTTAATTTATAGAATACCTAGTTATTCCATGGAATAACTAGTTAAAGCGTCAAATTATTAACATATTACACACTTTAACCGACACGATCAGTTATTTCATGAAATATCAGGTATTCTATGAAATAACTGCATTTATATACATTAACATATATATCACCTTTAAAATTGCTATTTAACAACAAAAAATTTATAAACATTTTATTTGTCATTTGTGGAGTACAAGAATAGCCGGTAGTGAATGGCTGGCCCAGCTCGAAGAACCTTTCGTCCAGTCCATCTTTTTAAAATTCTAATGGTTAAACGTTCATCCAGAACATTGAAAAAAAATCTCCTATATCCTACCTGCAAATACAAGCAATAAGCTTTCAAAGTTTTATCGCAATAGGATGAATAAACAAAAATGTATTTCCAAAAGATGAGTTCTATTTAGTTTAGGAGTTAGTAACTCAGCTTTAGCAGGATAAAATAAAGTCTGTGGCCGACATTTGAATTGGTTTATTCTCCCTTTTTGAGTGATTTCTCTCACCGATATATACCCTTCGTTCTAACAGTTAATAAATATACCCAAAATTTCGCGAATAACATAAATTTTATAACTTTTGTATTAAACTCCATGAAAATATTCGACGACGACCATTCCTGCCGACGATCAATAATGGACAAACCAAAAACAAATAAGTTTTCCATTTTAATAATTGAATATTCCATTATCATTCGAGTGCATTAAAAGTTTATAAATAAATGAATACATATTATAGTCACTGGATTAAACTACTCAACTTATTCATATAAGTTTATTAATTGAATTGAAAGTCGTGTATGCCCTCTATAAATTCATTAATTATCCAACTTTCTTGAATAAATATCGCGACCCAACTAAAATAGCCCATTAATCGTTATTTCCAAATTATCTAAAATTCTCTTGAATACAGTTAGTCCCAAGAAGATAGGAAAGCTGGAAATTATGTTACATAGAAATCGCGTACATCACCACACAACACACACTTTACAGTTAAGAAGTTGTGAATTATTAACATCCCATGGAGAGTTTGAGTCACTAAACTACTTTCTAACATTTCCAACAACTGTTAGTTCTAGTTTCTAATGTTAACGTTACTTAAATATTTCTCCATGATTATTCTGCTTCTCTTTGTCTAGTTAAAACAAACATTTAATCGAAATTGGACAGTTTTTTTTATTTTACCACGTTTTTATTAACTTGTATGTATTTTGGGGTAACATTCACTGAGACCTACTTCTACTCAGTTTCTGAGGAGAGTCTCAAAAACTAGTAGTTCCTTTAGTCCTATTTCCCGGAGAAATTCAAGGATGTCTGCAGGCTTCAACATAGGTAAATGTTCCTTTTCTATCGAGTAATCTCCCAGGTGCTGTGCCCTAGGATTCTGCAGTGCTGTGCAGTTGGAAAGTGTGTGGATGGAGGTTTCTTCTTCCATTCCACAAAATCTGCATTCTTCTTCCTCCACTATTTTGAGCTTTTTCAGAGTTTTTGATTGTATAAGCCCTACTAGATCTTTCCAATGGTCAGATCTCTTTTTCTCAGCTTTTTACCTATTTCTTCCAATATTACATTGGGGCTGATTCCGCAAAAGGGTTCAGGCCCCCAGAAAGGTATTTCAGTCCCCCTATTTGCTAGTTCATCTGCTATTTCATTTCCTCCTATTCCAGTGTGTCCTGGAATCCATAGTGAGGTGACTATATTGTTCTCGCCTAGTTCATTAAGTTTGTCTAGGCATTCCCACGCCATTTTGGAACTGATTACACAAGAGCTCATTGCTTCAATGGCTGCTTGACTATCCGACATTATAATAATCCTTTGTCTTCTGTATCCCTTATCAATATTGAACTGGGCGCACTTTCTTATGGCGTGGATTTCCGCTTGAAAGATACTTGGGTTTTTTTCCCAAGCTTTTAGTTTGGTTCCTGGCCCGAACACTCCTATCCCAGCTCCTTCCATTGCTTTTGAGCCATCTGTGTACCATTGATTGGCATTCATTCCAAGTCTGGTAATGGTATTTGGATCCCATTCCTTCTTGTTGCTTAATTCCGTAACGAATTTCTTTGAAAAGTTATACTTTTTCATCATACCGTCTTGTGGCATCTACCAGCTTGTCTGATTTCTGAGAAGTGAGGAGGTGGTTCTTTTTTAATGATTCCCTTTATACTTAGTCTGTATCTTGTTCTTTCTGCAACGCTTTCCACCACCATATGTAGAGGAGTGAGGTTGAGAATCACTACCATTGCCGTTGGGTATGTTCTCATTGCTCCTGTAATGCATATACAGGCCAGTTTTTGAATTTTGGAGACGTTTTCTCTCGTCGTCAATAGGCTAGTTCTACCACTCCACGTAATGGCTCCATAAGTGATGATTTGTCTCACTATGGCAGTGTACATCCAGCTTGGGATTTTTGGGCTACAACCCCAGCTTCTTCATGTCAGATTTTTTCACACCACTATAGCCATTTTTGCCTTGTATGTAATCTCCTTTTCGTGTTTATTCCACAGGAGTTCACTGTCTAGAGGTAAACCTAGATACTTGACTTCTTGTTTCCATTCAATCTCGTTCCCATCAAGTTTTATGGCTTTGAGGTTGAGTGTTTTTTTCTTAGTGAAGGCTATCAAGATGGTTTTAGTGGGGTTGATGCTAAGTCCCACTTGCCTACTCCAGCTATTTGTATAATTCAGACCCTTTTGTACAATATCACAAAGGGTGTTTTCCCCCTGGCTGTTATGACAATGTCGTCAACATATCCTTGGCAGGGTATTCCGAGATCCGTCAAACCACACAGGAGTTCGTCAACCGTCAGACTCCACATTAATGGGTATGCTACTTCTCCCTGTGGGCATCCTCTATTAGTGCAGATGGAGACAATGTCTTTCCTCGTCCTCGTCTCTGCTACTCTTGTGGTGACAAGTTCCGACATCCATTTGGATGTTGTGCTGTCTTCACCTCTTCTGTTCAATGCTATTTTGACAGCCCCATGAGTATTGTCAAAAGCTCCTTCTATGTCCTAAAATGCACATACTACAGTTCCTTGGTTGTCTAGAGCACCTCGGATATCCTCCGTCAGTTGTACCAGTACAGTCTCCGTAGATCTGCCTGCCCGGTAAGCATGTTGACATGGGTGGAGAGGTATGATAGTCTCTCCAGGATTTCCGTTCCAATATGGTTATCAATAGCTTTTTCCTTCGTTTTGAGTACAAACGATGTTAGACTTATTGGTCTGAAGGATTTGGGGTTTGTTTTGTGTCCCTTTTTCCAGTTTTTGGAATGAAGGTTACTATTGCCCTTCTCCATGTTTCAGGTATATAACCCAGTTCTATGCTCCTTCGACTAATTCTAACCAGATGCGGTAGAATTTCGTCTTCTGGAGCAATACTGGGAAAATTCCATCTGCTTCCGGTGCCTTGAAAGGTGAAAAGGTGTTCATGGCCCATTTCAACCTATATGTTTGGTAATTGTAGTACTTTTTCTCGAATGCCTATTGTGAACTTCGAGAGGATTTTATTAACTTGGTAGTAGGTCTGTTCAAATGGAACATGATTTTAAACTTATTTCCCGAAGGATTGGAGACTTGAAATTTTCAACAATATTCGGAATTGGGTGACGATAAAAAAAATGAAATTATTTATAAAACGTCCCAACATTATACGGTTTCTATACTACATATATTAAAATGTCTTGAAAGCCAACCGGAAAAGCTCTTTAGGGCGAGTCCACACTATGCCGCAAAGCCAATTGACAAAGTAAAAACGTCTACATATCTATTCATCAGATAATCTATCCATTTAGCTTACTCGCACAATATTCATAGAACAGGACGATCCCTTTGGAAGCACATGCTTATTTGCAGACAGTCTGAATCAAAACTGAAGCCGCGAGATCCCAGTGGTTGGCCCATCCCCACTCTCTGTTCTCATTGGCTTCCTTTGAAGGAGACCCATACTTCAGAGATTTCCATTGGCACACGGCTGGCTTATTGGCACGTGCCAACGGTCTCGTTTATATTAAATCGGTTTTGCTGATTGACAAAAGGTAGTAAAGTTATTGGACGCGCCCTTAAAAGCCAAAAATTATGGAAGGCGGGCATATGGTTCGAATCCTGAACACGATAAAATATCTTCATTATTATATTGTGACATTTCTATATGAATAACCTTCACGATTACACTTATATAAAGTCAATGTTTCTTATCATTTTTTCCTATGCCCTGGCTCTTATCTTTACAAGTGAAAAATATGGGCATACTATTTATATTCTAGTCAAAGAGAATAGCTGTATCACTGCTGTTTTCACCAATAAGTCTTCTTATTACATCAAAGTTATGTCTGCAAGACGATTACAGGCAGTGCAACTGGAGCAATTAGGATACTTGAAGGTGTATCCTATCTAGAAGTCGCTACGCGTTAGAATGTGTCTCAAAGCGTCGACAGTAGAGCATGGAATCGACATGCTGCAACTGGGAATACAAAGCTCTCACATGCAGAAGGATGAGAACGGGCCACAACACAAGCTCAAGACCGTTCAATAGTCATGACTGCTAGTAGTCACCAACATTTACGGTTCGAAGCATCCACAGCTTCTTCAGACAAGCTACTGAACTAGTTATTTCTGGCTAGACTATAAGCAGAAGGTTGCGTATTCGTAATTTGAGGACAAGAAGACGCCCTACATACCTACGGTTAAGGACGGCGCAGCAAATATGCAGACATCGCTGAGCTATGGAGCATAGCAATTGGAATCTTGAAAATAAGAGGCATATACTTTTCTCCGACGAATCACGATTTCGGTTTTATACGTCTGGGAGGGAAGAGGAGATCTGTATAATGTGAATTCAATGGCGCGAACCACTACATAATGTTGAGGATCAGTTTGTGTGTGGGGGCAGCATATGTTATGATGGTCGCACTGAGCTACTGGTCTTAATTCAGCAAACTATGACTGCTGTAAAATATCACCACATGCAAGACTAGTGAAGAACCGGATAGAGCATCATGGGTCTACTAGGATGGAGTGATGATATGAATTGCATCGAATATGTTTAGGATGGAATGTCCAGGCTATTGAATTGACTTGAAAAGAGTCTATGAAAACATTACACCAATCATTTATCGCATTTTTGCAAGTCATCTGGACAGGCATTCCACAGCAGTTCATTGATAATTTAATAGGTAGTCTTCCAAATAGACTAAGAGCATTGAAGAGAGCCCGTGGTATTAATTTTTTACAAACAGCAGTTGTGAATAGCATACTTATGGAACTTTGTATGCTTTTATTTTACTTCATTTGGCATTTTTTCTCAAATGAAATGCACAGACTGCACATTCCCATTAATAACTAAAAAATGAAAATAAATTTTTAGTGGAGAAAGCTTTTTAAAAACAAGCCTTTATTTAATTGCTATAAAAAGAAGAAAATGATCTTCCAATTAAATCAAACCAATCAATTTAGTACACAATTTATTAAATGAGCTTGTCGCGAGATTTGTAAATTTTATAGAGAATTTTCATAGAATTACTTATAATAAGTACTTCAAGCAAGAACACAGGTGAATTTCGCGAAAGGCTTTAATAGCTGCTAATAATTTTGGAAATTTTAATAGTCTCACCATTAATTTATCACTTTTTAGTTCGTTTTGAGAACGTGGTATGGAAATAGTTATATATGCAGCAAGTGCCAGAAGTAAGTATTTATTGCACGCCACCTAGATAACATGATGGATGCAATAAACACTTTTTGCACGAGTTAAATGCAATATTTTTCCTACGTTCACGCAAAAGAAATGTTAAATTTAGTTTGCTCTACATGGGCTAAAAATGGCGTCGATTTAAATGTTTGTCATAATTACAAAATGACAAATACGTGCCAGAAAAATAAAAGACTAGTTTTTCCACAGAATACAGTTTAATAATAATATATTGAACACCAAGGTGGTGAAGACTACTATTATTGGCCGAGCACCATTATTATTTCGCGAGAGGCTTTGTCCCGAGCGGAATAAGGTGCGAGGCTTATAAATGTCTTCACCACCATGGTGTACCTATATACAATTTTTTCCACTATTAGTCAAATTTAAGACAAAAATTAAAAATAATTTAAAAACGCACCACGAGAAGCATTTACCCCGTCGTCTTACTGACAAGTACACTGACAATTTTCGATATATCATGAACGTACTCGTTATGTCATCAGCCATTTTTGATTGAGCGCGAATTTTAAACTAATGGCATTTTTATTCAAATCATTTTATCTTGATAGGTAAGTTCAAGCAGCAAATATGTTAAAGTCAATCTCCTGGGTACACAAAATTATGTTGCACAAGTTTTCGTTGACCTACTATCCCTGAATTCTCAAAATATTTGAATTTGTCCATTATTGACCTAGGTTAATAGAAAAAATGATTAACCACTAAAAGAAAAATTCAACTTCTCAGTTGGCTAGAAGAAGCAATAATTTTCAACTTCACAGCTGGTAGTGGAAAAAGTTTGTTTTTGTATGAACGTAGAGAAAATTGTTTTTTATTTCATTTATTAGATTATAGTATTGATGGATAGTTAGAAAGTACGAAGTTAGGGTTGGAATAATTAATTTAATCAATTTGAAGCTTTTTTTATGTGAAGAAATGATTAATGAGTTGAGCGTAGATAAAATGATGTACATCAAATTTACTTATCTGAATTTTGGACTTGTACACGGCACTGATAAACAGCTATTCAATTCCCAAACCCGAACCCAGCATTCCAATAAATCAAGCTATCAGGATCAAGTCAATCGAAAATCTTTTGTTACTATTCCAACAATTTGATTGTTTATCATTTAATTAATACACTTACTAGAAGATCCCGAATTAGAACTACTGCTCGTAGCTGACGTGGAACGATAGTATGGGGGAGATCCTGGAGGCACCGGTTTTCCCAGCACAGTTGTAGATCCCATTCGTCGGGTAACATCTGGAGCTGGTCCGAAAGGTCGCTCCTCCTAAAACAAATAATGGGAATTTTGATGTAATCTCGGATTAGGCTATGCTAATGATAAATGAATTTGGATTGTTTAAATTGTCTTTGATAATCATTTAAATACAGGGTGGTTGAATGTTGAGGCTTTAAGTCACAATATGTACGATGAATATGTGACAGAGAATATTAAAACCTAATTTTACATGTAACTTAAACTCCAGGATTTCAAAACAATTCACATCTTTATTCTTTAATTTGCCTACTCTACCCTATACAACACAGGTATACAATAGAAATCCCATCTTCGGGACACTTGGCATTGCGTACCTTTAGGTAAGGCTTTAAGTAGGTATAATATAGAATGAAAAACAAGATTGTGACAAGGACTAACCAATACAATAATAATTAATATCAATACGTTAATAGATCTGGAGCGGAGAGAGGGTTTTTCCATGTACCAGAGGCCCCACGACAAGGTTTTGGGGACTGATAGACAACGTTATTCTCCACGTTGAATTTCCGGTATGGTCCCTCTGATGATGTTGCCACTTCTGAATACTTTAATCATCGTAGTAGTTAGGGAGGCGAGGTCGCTAAATGGCGACATTCTCAAGCGCCGCCGAGACCTATCAAAATCGAAAGATGAAGTAATTTCGAAAAGAAAAGCTCGTATGGTAAAAACCATTTAAGCGGTGGGTATGGCGTGTACGGTTTTTCAAAAATGTTAAAAAAATAGTTACTTGGGCATTCTCGAGCGCATCAGATATTCATACCAGCACGTATGCCCCAAGTGCCTCTGATAACAACGGTATACCAATCTGCCGGTTTACGTGGTGGGGGTAGGCATATAAAGTAGTCAAAAGTCCGAAAAAAAAAATTCACTCGAGCGCGTCAGATTTTCGGAAGGGGTGTTAAGAAGGCCACAAGGAAGCTCCCTTTGAAAAAACTGACGATTTGGGCGAGATGATAAGTTACGACAAATTTTTGAAAAGGCAAAAAAAAGTTCTTTTGAAATACTCGAACGCGTCAGATTTTCATAGGGGAGGTATATCTCAGTATCCTGAAAGCATATTTTCTTAATCTGACAAAAATGTTGGTGGGTTCTCTTTATCGGGCGGATGTAATTTGGAAGTTAAAATATTAATGCACTTTTTACAACATGTAAACTGGGCACCAAGACCGAAGGGTTATTTTAATCCTATGTGTATTTTGGGCGCTAACCGACTGAAGTACCCACTATGCAATTTAGAAAACTAAAAAAAAAAACAAGAAAACCCAGGCCCAAACCAGGTTAATCAAAGTGTAACTATGTATAAAAATATCAGAAAATAAGAAATATTGGTGGTTAAATTATTAAGATAAGAGTTATTTTATGACTCGACCTACGTGCACTTCTTAGCGCCCAAAATACATGTCGGATTATCTACCCTTCTTGGTCAGACATGTAAAGAAGGATGGTTAGCGCCCAAATTACACCCGCCACTCTTTATCTGGTGCGTGTCACTACATATAGAGCTAATACTTTCCAAAGCTGTTCTATTAGCTCCAATGTATCTCTCATATCTTCAACTGCCCTGATCGAGTATCCCCGATAAATCCCCTATTCGCCTCCCTAACTACTCTAACTGTAGGGAATAGCCATCAGTGTAAGGGCACGGGGAATTTGAAAGCTAAACTTGAAGTATAGCGGTTCGATTCGCCGCTGTGGTAAAATTTCTTTCTTTTTGTTTTCAGTTCTTTTTCACAATTTTTGTCTAAAAAACATTAAATTTGGAATAAGGCTAGGTTATTTGTTTAAAAATTCATTTATGATTTATCAATAATGTACAGCGCATCTTTTATGATCGTTTGGTATTTTGTTTAGCAGCAAACCGAGAACAATTTGAGCATTTGCTTAAATAAATAAATAACTTTGCTTTATTTTAAATTTAATGTTTTTCAGACAAAAATTGTGGAGGAAGAACTAAAAACAAAGAGAAAAAATTTCATCACAGCGGCGAATCGAACCGCCATACTCCAGCTTCAACTTATTTCCTGAGCACCTACCCTGCTGGTTATCTTCTAAGCGGTAGAAAGTATTCGAAAGTGGTATGAAAATGGAGCTCGACTTTTTGGAACATATCTATCCATTTTTTCATCAAACCAGGGCAAATGTGAGAAAATTAAAAGTGCGTTTGAACTTATTTTCCAACGACCTTTCCAAATCTGTTATTATTTTTTATGAACGCTTTTTGGTAAAAAAGTTAGCTCGCGTTTGACAGTTTTGTACAGGAATTCCTATGTCGCATCTTATAAAAACACAGTGTATATATATTGAAAGCTTGTTTATAGCACATAATTTTATATTCCAAGTGATCCATCACACGTTTTCCTTAATAAACTTGAAAATTGTGACACTTGAAATTATTTATTTTCATAACCAAGATTTACTATTAAATTATTGTGAAATATGTTGTCAATTTTGAGTACAACTGTGTAATAATCGATAACACCTGTTAGTTGATATATTTTTTAAAAAGCACCCCAGTCTTTTACCACAGTGACATTAATTTCCTCGTTTATCATTTTATTCTTGGATGAGGAATAATTTTTCACTTTTTGGTATGATTACCTATAAAGGGTACTTTTCAAATTATAATTTATTATTTAATTTCTCCATTCTCTATCTAGTTTTTCATAAAGTTCTTCATCGATATAATAAATTTCATTTTTTTTTGTGATTGCAAGTGAAACTCGCTTCCTGCATAAAGTCGTTTTATGAGCAATTACGACAATTAATTGTCTGTTTAATCCCCATTTAGTACCTTCAATTTTTTTTCATTCCAAATTGGCTTCCTGCTGTATCGTTTTGCATTTACCGAACATTTTCGTAGTTAAAATTGGCGTCCGGTTTTGATTTATTAACTTTTTAATATCCTAACTTTATACTGATATAAATCACCTTTTAAAGCGCCATGAAAAACCTTCCAATTATTATCCAAAGTTGAGGTAATATACTGAAAATACAATTATATTAGATTTTATTATTAGTATAGTCAGTGCCAGCCTTCTACCATTTAATGCTGTAGCGTGTGGGGTATGGTGCAATTATTTATGTACGAATTTCTTCCATTCTTTTCTTTTTCTGTCAAATTTGCTGCTTGTTTCCAGCTTATATTTCTTTTTTTAATTTATCTCTTATTAATTTGTTCCACGTTTCTTGGTTCGCCCCTTCTATTGTCATTTTGCATTTTCGCTATTCGGCTGATGCAAAAGTTAATCGCCCAATTCCTTTCATACTGTAGAAAATGCCAAGCGTCGGAAGATACAATCGAACGTCCAGTGAACGACGAAAGGCAAAACAGAGAGCTAAATGTTTGTTTAGCGGTTGAAACAGGATAACCATATTCTTCGAGTCAAATTGCAGAAGAGGTCAACATGGATAAGAGAACTGTACAAAATATTTTAAAACGGAACGAGTAACATTGTTACAAGGTTCAGACAACACAGGAGGACAATATCGCTGACCACATTATAGGTCTTTTTTTATTGAGGGAAACTCAAATTCCGCCAAATATTCAGACTTATTACAAAATCATGTAAAAATGGGAAGAAATACCAGCGTGGTTTAAACAAAACTAGCTGGTATCTCAATTGCCACAAAAAAACTAACCAGAAAAGGAATTTCTAGCAAAAACACAACAATCTGCACTGACAATAGACAAACCCTATTAGCTTTGAACAGACAATGTGTTATATCGGGGCATGTACTATAGTGTTTTAGTTTAGTTTAGTTTTAGCTAACGCTTCGGCAGATAACAATATTATCCTGAGGTGGGTTGAAGGGCACGACAAGAGTAAAAATTTTGGAAATTTTAGGACCCAGTGACACCTACGGCCTGACGACTTCAACAATTGCGGAACTAGCCAAACGTTACACCCATGCTCAATCCATCAAGAGATGGGATGGAATCAAAGGATGCAGTCTTGACAGGATCACCCTGGGCGACCCTGGGAAGCTGGCACCGAAGAAATATTTGGCGATGACCAGGAAAAACCTACAGTAGGATTTCTGACTGGACACTGTCAACTAAGGAAACACCTCCATACTATTGGGCTAGTGGACACACCCCTATGCAGGATGTGTGAACAGGAAGATGAAACTGTCAGGCATGTCTTATGCGAGTGTCCGGAATTATCGTCAATAAGAGAGTGAGTGTTCGGTGAGTCTTGACCCACACCTATCGATATAAAGGAGGATATAGGAGGACAACTCATCGGGAGAATGTACAATGGGTCACATGTGGCCTAAGTGCTGTGAGCCTACACTCACCCTCCCTACTTTACAGTTACAGATATAGAAAATAATGTAATTCCTGCAGCACTCCTTATATCCGATGTTGATCTCAACAGAATTTGGTTTCAACAAGATGGTTGTCCAGTACATAATTCAAGGACGGTAATGGAATTTTCAAGGTTTACATTCCACAAGAGAATAATTGGTACAATTAAATGGCCTCCAAGATCACTTGAAACACCTCCAAAAGATTTCATGTATGTATAATGCCCAATTTCATATATTGACTGTAATATACATTATCCTTATATTCATCGTCTCTTCGATATACTTTTTAGTGTAAAACGAATTTTGTTAGATAATAAAAATTACCAGAGTAATACAACCGCTCAATAAAATAAAGTTCTCTGTTTTGGGCTATACATTTTTATTAAATTTAAGTATTCACTTCATAATCAACAATTTTCCGATTACAAATCAGTTGTTGTTCGAGGTAGTAAAGCTAACCTCGCAAATTATTCCAACCATAGTTTTAAATTGACATAAATGGATTAAACAAGACACTATTGATGTATCAACACGGGAACATATACCATTAGAATTTAGTGCTCAGAAAGGCATGCTATAGGATGCCCACTTTGCAATTCTAATCACATTACAACAGATTCAAAGTAGCTAGTGTACCCTCATCTCTTATTTCAGCGTGTTCAGACGAGGTGGAAAATTCTCGTGAATCGCTATAAAATAACTGGCTCACTATATGAAAATGTGAAGTTTATTTAAACGAGGTTTTCACACTAAAATTCATCAGATTATAATATAATAAATGGTCGTTATTTTTGTTATATAGTTTCACCTTCCATTGGCTGATATTTTTATAAATTAACAAATAACAGACATTTTACTATCAGACCAGTAGCCTACGACACAGGTAAGCTTAATTATTTCGGATGGATGTCGTTTTCACCTTCTGGTTTCAGGTGAAAAACAAGTAGAATAAGGCTATACATTGAGGCGTCGTGCGACGTACAATTCTATATGTAAACTAAATTTCGAATCGGAGTTGTACCTCACAGGATATTTGCCGGTTTACTCAGTGAAGATGGGGAGGTTCGTTTAAGACATCATACCTATCGAAAGGATCTTAATTGGGCGCCAGGCAAGTCAATACCCAAATATCCCAAGAACCACTAATCACGCGACCTACCAACGCAAAAGGGAATGGTACTGAATTAAAACAGAATATTCAAGTTAAGATTCTATTCAGCCTTTAACGAACAAATAGTACACCAACGTAAAGAAGGTGTAAAAAGATTAAACTTATTCAATAACACAGTGGTAAGCCATAAACCCAATAATAAATGTAACATATAAATTATTAGCAATATAAAAAAGATACCCAAATAGGTAAGGAACGCTATTGTATCCTATTTATACATGGGAGGGGAGGTATATCACCCAAAAAAAAAGATTAAATCCGAATTATTAGTATCCCGGCTTGAGCTCATGCGCAAGTAGCCCAGGTAAAATGCGAATAATCAAAAATAGCTTGAGTGCAGCACAATAGCTATCCATTAACAAACACTGTACGGTGAATTCTGATTCAAACGTTACAGTCAAACAAACCAAAAATAGTAATTAATATGTGAACATATATTTTGAATATTTGAATACAGTACTAACTATGGTTGAAATAATACCCTTCTTGGTGTGTGCCATCGATTGTGACGTATATCCGGGGTTTCGGCATGTCGTTTATTTTATTTGCTATTTTGACATAAAGTTAACCCTAAATTTGATAAATAAAATCATCAGGATCGTATTCAGCCAAATTAGAAAAGGCTATGCAATAAATAATCACCAGCTTCTTTTTCTAACTGAAAATACTTGGAAACTTTCAAAATACTGATGTTTTTTCGTGCATATTTTTATACTATTTAAATAAATATAACAATAAGATTAATATTCACTTTTCATAAAAAAAGGTAGAGCGTGTCGCGGGACACACGGTAGGAACTTTAGTTCCTTTTAAGAAAAAATTATGTAATACATTTGACGTTATAGATAAACGATTTTCATATTCTTTGGTGGATGAGTAGTAAGCATACCAGACTCTCACGCGGTAGACCCGGGTTCGATTACCCGTGAGGAAATTTTTTTTACTGTTAATTTCATTGTTAAATAATTATTCTGCTTGATAATAATAACAACAACAGGTAGACATTTGAAATATTTAGCAGAATATTCATTATTATAGATAATGGTACGGTACCCTTCATGAGGGAGTCCGACTGGCAACATCTACTTATAACAGCATCGTATATTTAATAAGTGAAACCGTAGCATTATACAAATTGGACATTCAAGAACTGTACGTTTACCACAAAATTAGTGGAAACATAAAATTGAATTGTAAAATGTTTAATTTGAAGTATAAGTATTACAGTTTATAGAAATTTTCATTTTCTAGATTTTTCTTAAGTGGGTCGTAGAAAAAATATGCTGCTCGACTCGTGTGGATTGTCCATATCCACACTAGTTGCACTACAACTACAATTTCTTTCAAAATATGCCCTTTTACATTTAAAAACAACCTGCCAAATGTCAAATCAATTCATCCATCCATTTTAAATTTATCGAATTGAAACATTCAAGTTTTCAAAATTTCAACACCCTGTATTTCGAAAAGTAAATGTGCTAGACCCCTTAATCGCGCAAAAAAATTATGGGAATAATAGTAAAAATTGATCCGAACAAATTCAAGTAGATCACCGGCACTGCGAATACCAGCTTTGCATAGAATTTAAATATAGCATCGGTGGTTCAGTGGTAGAATGCTCGCACGCGGGCGGCCCGGGTTCGAATCCCGGCAGGAGCATATTATTATGAATCGCTGCTTCGTAAACGAGAGAGGAGGAGGCACAAGCACGCAAGTAAGGCACATAACGAAGCAACGCAACATAACGTAGCGTAACGTAACGCGTAACGGTCAGATCTTTTGCGTAAAGAACTAAAGTTCCAATAATAATAATTGACCGTAAACAACAAAGTACAGACCTGTCGAGAACTGTCAGTGTGACAGTAGAAAAAGACGTGAGAAACATTGCCGCTACGAAAGTAACGCCTTCATAGTATTTTAAATTCTCGATTGATAGGTTGAGCTTGCGCGTAATCTAAACATCAACCAATCAAATTTTTGTAAGTCAAAGATTAGGGTTAAGATTTGTAATACATTAAAACGGTTCATTATTGAGATATTTTGATTAGGATTAATCACAGACCTGCCTTTTTTTCCATTTCCTTCTACGTAATGTGTTAGAAGGACATTAACAATCGATGACGCACACCAAGGAGGGTATTATTTCAACTATAGTCATGAATATGTGATATAACAATCTACTATTGTATTCAAAAGTATGAGTAAGAAAGTCCGACCAAATACAAAATAATCTTCAAACATTTATGATTTACCCTGTATAATTACGGGTGGCTCATCAAAATTCCAACAAGTACCCAAGGAAACAAGTAACAAAAATTATGCGCAACATTTCAAAATCAATTACTTACTAGTAAACCAATTTGAGTAATATTTTAGGTAAGAAATATTTGTCATAAAAGATTAAATTAAATACATATCACCGATACAGCGTCGCAGCATCAATCACCAAGTATATAAGCTGTTAACGAGTATTCCCAGTTCCATAGATGTGCTACCAGTCGTATCCCAATGCACCCTTCAAACGGATAACCAAACCAAGACGGGTTACAACCAGACGGAAAAACCCCTATGCTAGTAAGTGGTTATAGCCTGATCCGGTCGTATCAGAAGGGGTATAGACCAATAACCACCCAGAAGAAAAAAAATGACAGAAGTCTCGGTAGTTTCAGGATAAGTACTCCTATTAAATGGAATCGGTAATAGCAAAATCTCCAACACAATAAAATGGCGACTGGGTGAAAGTTAAAAATCCTTTACGGTCCAGAAATCCAGTAGAACACCAAAATACCTATTTCTACTAGCCAACAACGACTGGATTTCAATAATATGTGATATAGAATGATCCCCCTTGAAGGATGACTAAATAAAAGTCAGATTTCCAATAACACAATTGTACACCACAGTTCCTTCTGGCCACCATCTCCCATGCCTCTTCCAAACGTCCGCTGACCAAGAGAGTACCGACGTACCAATATCGAACTAACTATATAGTTTTCGTCAAACTATTTCAAACGTATTATCACAAAAACCTAATGATACTATACGTACTTTGATACTCGCCTACTAGATCACGCTAGACGGTGAAACTGATGTATTTCCGAATAACGTTTTATTTTTATGATTACACAAGGGGAAATACAAGGGTTATTTTTGACGACAAACATGAATAAAAATAATATTTATTATATCTAAGCTTACTCTATTATGGCGAAGCAACGTACCAGGTAATAGGCAGCTTCAAATTTACCAACCAAAGCAAATCGAACAAATACATTACACAATGGCTCTAAAAGAGGTATGATGTATGTAGATATGCTGTCTATGATTGGTCTGACGCGACATGATGCGGGGGCTCGCGTGTCTCCGAACTTGATCCAATGCTTACATCAGAAGCAACTAAGTGAACTGACAGATCACATTGAAGTAAGATTAGTGTGGGTGCCGGGATATAACAATGTTTCTGGAAATGATCAAGCTGATCAGCTACAAAATATTGTTGGATCAGAACCAGTTCTTGGGACCACAAAGAAGGTGGTCCGAAGACAAAGTCAAAAATGGGTACCTAGAAAGCAAACATAAACTAACGTGGAGAAACACTCCAAAGCATGTACACAGTAAGACTTTCATAGCTGCCATGTGTTAAACGGTCTAGAGTATTGCTGAATATCAGTAGGAATAAGCTCAGAGTTACAACAGGTTATCTAACAGGTCGTACCACGGTAAAAGATAACCTGCATAAAATGAAGCTGTGTAACGGGTATCTCAGCTGCAGACTTTGTGGCATGAAGACCAAGACCGTAACCCATATCTTGTCTGAATGTAAGGGCTGGGACTCCAGATAATCTTCGGAGAGGTCAATGCGCCGCCTGAAGCATATGGCATGTTTTCGGGTAATAACGTAGTACTCGAGAAATGCATCAAGTACACGGAATCAACAAGTTGATTATTCTATAGTTTCCTGAAAACTCTAAAATTTCAATTGTTCAGTTAAGCGTCGATTATCAAGCAAGAGTCTTGGGAAATAGCCTCTTAATACTTAATACTCGATGGTGGAAGTGGCATTCATTCAAAATAATGAAGCATATACGTGTCATTGGCTACCGGTCCATATAGCAGCCCGAAGGCATTCTAGAATTGCTTGGAGAAGTTCTTCGACAATACCAGCATCCAACTGTTCGCTTAGAAAAGCCTATTTCCATAATTTGAATTAAAAAAGTTTCATTTTAAACATCTCCAGTTTATAAAAGACTTTCTTTATGCAAAATCTCAATATTGCATGAATATTAAACAAAAATAGAAGCTCTTTATGAAACAAATTCGAATATACTTTTGAAAATATTGCTCTTGTAACTCTGAGGAAATTATTGTTGTATTTCCACCTGGTACATAAAATCCGAATTGTGATTCGCTGGCTGATTACGTTGCATAATACTACAAGCCGATGATCAAAGTAATCCTCATGCAATTTTTCCACTTCCACAGTCTCGTTATTGACCACTCGTTCCGCTTCCTGCTTTTTATTGCCAAGCCGAAGCTGTTTCGCTAAAGTTGTTCGTCAATTATATGACATATTTGCGAGTATACATATTTTTAGCATTCAAGTGTCGAGAATATAAAACGAAAATAACCATTGCGATTTTAGTTTCTATGTAGTATGCCGTAACGGTGATGATTTGTCGATAATTGTCAATTGACGAATGATGCAATTGAACCCAGGTTTGTGTTTGATAAACCCTACAAAATACAAACAAAAAGAACACAAAGTCAGATGCTGCAAATGCAATACGCATTTATACATATGGCTGAAAAATGAAAGAAAGCTCGGGATGTGTAGTTTACTCCAGATAACTCTAGGGATTAAGTGTGGTTTGGGAAAACTACCAAAGTGGTTTAAACAGAGCTGACTAGTATCTAAATTGCCACAAAAGAACTAACCAGAAATGGAATTTCTGGAAAAAACCTGCACTGACAGTAGACAAGCCCTATTAGTCTTGAACAGACAAAGTCTTATATCGGGGCTAGTACTGTGACACCAAGACTCAGCCCACGCCTCGGCAAATAACAAAATTATCTTGAGGTGGGTTAAAGGGCATGACAGGAGTAAAGATAATCGCATTGCCGATTCTTTCGCCAGGGAAGCGGCTGGACTAAAAATTTCAAGACCCAATGACACCTACGGCCTAACGACTTCGACAATTGCGGAACTAGCCAAACGTTACACCTATGCTCAATCCCTCAAGAGATGGGATGGAATCAAAGGATGCAGTATTTCCAGGATCACCCTGGGCGGCCCTGGGAAGCTGTCACCGAAGAAATATTTGACGATGACCAGGAAAAACCTACGTTTAACAGTAGGATTTATGACTGGCCACTCTCAACTAAGGAAACACCTCCATACTATGGGGATAGTGGACACACCTCTATGCAGGATGTTTGAACACGAAGATGAAACTGTCAGGCGAGTGTCTGGAGTTATAGTCAATAAGAGAGAGTGTGTTCGGTGAGTCTTGGCCCAAACTTGCCGATATAAAGGACCTATCAACCTTCCTGGGAAGGACAGGATGGACGATGACCTAGGAGGACAACTCCTCGGGCTGGATGTACAGGGTTATTCATATAAATTACCCACCTCCTATCATCTTTATTATTACTTTTAGAAAAAAAAGTCTGATATAAAAGTTGTTTGTCTACAGCTGAATTTTCTTAATATATTATCAAAAGTTTAGTAGCGTGCAAATTTAAGGGGATACAAAAAATAATAGTTCTTTTTTAAATGGGACACCCTGTATATCTCCACATTTTTGGAATGATCTTTTTTTTATTTCAAAAATATATAATATGTTACCTCTACCTTGTACCGTTTTGAGTTATTAAATGCTGTAAATCTTAGTTTTAGTGATTACTGTAAATATGAAAAAGATAATTTATTGAAGTAAGCTATGAAAGTGACAACTAATATTAATAATTGACATTTTTCATATAAAGTAATTAAAATGGTTCTCAGTAAGAAAGAAAAAGTCAAAATATATACCTATACAAAACAGAAAACAAAGATTTATTTAGGAGAATTTAAAAATAATAACTTAAAAAAGATATTCGAGATGTCCACCAGTATTATTAATGCATAATTGATAACACCTTCTTATATTATTTATTATAACATTGCAGATGACTTCATTATTTTCATTTAGTTTGTTAATTCCAAGTTGAATCCTTGCTTTAATCACTTGTATATTATTATTATAAATGAAATCTTCCACCTCTCTGTAAACCATTTTTTTTACTTCATCTGAAAAATGTTAATTATCAAACATATTAGTTGTCATTTTCATAGCTTACTTTGATAAATCATCTTTTTCATATTTACAGTAATCACTAAAACTCAGATTTTCAACATTTCATAACTCAAAAACGGTACAAGGTAGGGGTAACATATTATATATTTTTGAAATTAGAAAAAAAGGCCATTTCAAAAATGTGAAAATATACAGGGTGTCCCATTTGAAAAAGAACTATTATTTTTTGTATCCCATTAAATTGCACGCTACTGAATTTTTGATAGAATATTAAGAAAATGAAGCTGTACCAAACAACTTTAATATGGAACTTTTTTTTCTAAAAGTAATAATAACGATGATAGGGGGTGGGTAATTTATAATGGATAACCCTGTACAATGGGTCATATGTGGCCTGAGTGCTGTGAGCCTACACTTACCCTCACTACTCTATTTCGATAGCTACAACTGTGATAGAAATTCTGTGGTTGGTTTACAGATACAGAATTTACAGATACAGAATTTACAGATTTACAGATACAGAATAAAACTTTCAGTGACACATAATTATAAAAAATGCTGTGGAAGTTTGCATGTTTCATTAAAAATAACGATTTTGAAAGATAGCTTTTTCATACACTTCAATTATTTCAAATTATTAGATTTAATTTCCATTTTCTTTTGAGATTTCAATAACAAGCTAGATAATTTGGAACTAGTAGGATGTCATGGGTAACGAAGAAGATTTTTTGTATAATTATTTTCATATTATGTTTAATATCAAAACAGTCTTTGAACCAAGAGCACAAAAAGCCTTAGGCTGAACTCAGACGGACCACAGCGACGCGACTAGTTTGTGATTTTGTTGTCGTCATTTGTCGTTGAAGACGAATTCAGTTAACGACAATGGTGTTCGGTAGTGCTCATCAGTTTCAGTATGGAGAAACGAGGTGTGGCCAGCTGTAGCATTGCGAAGGCGGTCTGTCGTCCATGTGTTTTGCATTGAACCACCACCAACGACAATTTTGTGGGTGACACCGTCCACAGGTAGCAACCGTTGCTGAGTTCAACTACAAGAAGTCGTTCGTGTGAGCACTGCTCTAATTTTATCGCATTTTTAATATAACCACGACCTCCGCCCATTAACAACCACAATTATGAAGTTGTCGTGACGGGTCGCTGTGGTCCGTCCGAGTTTAGCCTTAAGGCTGAGGTGCCGAGGCTTTCTAACCTTTGACCGGTTGTGCTAAACTGTTCAATCAATCAACTATCATCCGCTGTTTAACTGTAATCAATGAAAATTAAATGGAAATTGTGCTCTTCAGCACACATGTCCGACCTGTTAGTGACGTCATTCTGGAATGGTTTAGTTTGATCTTTACCAAAAACTGTTAGTCACGGCTAGGAAAGTTTTTATTTCCAATTTTATTTGATCATAGATATCAGTTTTGTCCCACCACTGGCCGATACATCTCAATACGATTTCGAAAGTTTCCATTCACATTGAAAATTATACATTTATCGAGAATAGAAATAATCCTGACATTTGTTATTCAAATTTCTATCGGTATGAAATTATTATACCTTTGTGTCGTATTCAACTTGTTTCGAACTAGACGTAATAGTTTCAGACTATACAAAGTATATAGTAGCTTCCTTCGAGTATACCAATCATATAAATTATCTTTAGAAGTTGTACGATAATGTAATTGTTTTCTATATGTGCATAACATCTTGCTAAATATCGAGTTACTTACGGCCATTTATTCCGATGATATTTCCCATTATTTAACGGATAATTCCAACATAAATTTTCATTTTTATTTTGTGGGTTCAACCTTCACTGAAAATTTTCTATTTCAACTGTTCATTATTGGAAGGTCGACAAAAAGGAGTAGGACGCTACCTTCATAAAATTATGAAAAATTCATATACCAACGACACACTCTGTTTGAAACCAGCATCTAAACCGATTTTCTCATTCCAAAACAAAGATAGCAAAGGACACAGTGCCGTGTTGTGTGGAGATTTGAATTTAATAGAAATATTCATCGAGGATTTATCTATCAAAATAAAAACAAACTGCTGTCAAAAATTGTGAGCGTTCAATACAAGCGGTTTTGTCACATTCACTGAACCATGCCTACACATTTATCTCAACTATAATTATCAAATAACCACAGGAAAAATGAAAGTCATTGGATGATTTTTACATCCAAATAATACGGTAATGCAACATCTATGGAATACAGGAAAATAAATGAATAGACTTTTACATTGCTTATGCTGGTATCAAATGATACAGAGTTAGTATAAAGTATGGAACCCTCTAAGTATACTTTGGCAAGTTTATCTGAAACCGTGGAAGGAATGCAGTCGAAAACATTCGACATTGCCAGGTTTAACTATGAAAAAGTTGAAGTATTAATTATGTAGTGATAATAATTATAAGCGGGTCTTTTTATTATTGACAATATAAAAAATATGATTAAACGTTAATTTTATAATGTGCTTGTTTCCTTGGATTCATTCTATTAACATTATTTTTCCAATTTATAAATATTGAAAGATAACACTTCTCCAAATTTGTCATGGGCTTCTTAAAGCTCTCTCAACGTTGTACAAAAACCATAATGACCACACCCTCCGAATTACATAATTGGTGATTTTTATCGACCAGCTGACTTCTTATTGGCAAGCGCGTGCGTATGTTCTTCCCTCTCACTTCGTCAATTGACTGATATTGATTTATCCAGTGGCGTTGGTATTGTCAGTTACCTTTGTAATTTCAGTTTTACTTGGTAAAATAGGTACCGTACGCCATTTGTACGTTTGACAGATATACGCCATGTTTTTCCTCGCCTCTTACCGATGCCGCGTAGCTCTAAATATACTTGCCAAACTATATCTCCTTAACGGCTCAATATTTTTGGATGAAATTGTTCACCCCCTTCTAAAAAGATCCAAGAAATTCCAAAATGCTATCAATCTGTATTTGTATCTGTAGGGTAGGGAGGGTGAGTGTGTAGGCTCACAGCGCTCACGCCACATGTGACCCATTGTACATCCTCCCGAGGAGTTGTCCTCTTAGGTCATTGTCCATCCTGTCCTTCTCAGGAAGGTGGACAGGTCACTAGGAGACATCTCCTTTATATCGGCAGGTGTAGGCCAATACTCACCGAACACACGCTCTCTTATTGACGATAACTCCGGACACTCGCATAAGACACGCCTGACAGCTTCATCTTCCTGTTCACACATCCTGCATGGAGGTGTGTCCACTAGCCTCATAGTATGGAGGTGTTTCCGTAGTTGACAGTGACCAGTCAGAAATCCTACTGTTAAACGTAGGTTTTTCCTGGTCATCGCCAAATATTTCTTCGGCGCCAGCTTCCCAGGGTCGCCCAGGGTGTCCTGGAAAGACTGCATCATTTGATTCCATCCCATCTCTTAAGGGATTGAGCATGGGTGTCGAAGTCGTTAGGTCGTAGGTGTCACTGGGTCCTAGAATTTTTAGTCAAGCGGCTTCCCTGGCTAAAGAATCAGCAATGCGATTTCCTTTACTCCTGTCGTGCCTTTTAACCCACCTCAGGATAATATTGTTATCTGCCTAGGCGTCAACTAAATCTTGGTGGCACTTTAGTACTAGCCTCGATATAACACGTTGTCTGTTAAAGGCTAATAGTGCTTGTCTACTATCAGTGCAGATTATTATGTTTTTGCCAGAAATTCCTCTTCTGGTTAGTTCTTTTGTGGCAATTGAGATAACAGCCAGTTCTGTTTGAACCACGCTGGTATTGTTTCCCATTCCCCACTCAATCTTCAGGCTTAGTGCTCTCGAGTAAACTCCACATCCTGAGCCTTCTTTTATTTTTGAAAATGCTATCAAATTTAATGTACCATTTCCGGTTGAACCGGATATGCATATCAACTTTGTTATTTTAAGTAGAACCTTCTGTATATGCTTATATTTTTGAGTTCCTTGTAAAATTCTGCATACAATGAAACTTTCCATTGATATTTTTTATTGGTTAAATTAGGCTGTAATCAATAATTTATCGATTATGACTTAGATAGCCATGGATGGAATGTCAAACCTTTAATTTGTCAAATAAACTCATTATTGAGTAATCTACCTATTAGTGTAGTACAAGGTGTGTGATAATATTCATCTATCTGTGTTATTTGGTTTTTTTTTGTTATGGTGTATCTAGGTGAAGGAAAACGTATCGAAATTTTAATTATGCGAGAATATGGAGACGATAAATTATTGATTAAAGCCTCAATTATTATATGAAAATATGAATGGAAAGTTTCACTGTATGCAGAGTTTCACAAGGAATTCAAAAATGTCAAAATATACAGGGTGTCCTATTTAAAATATAAAAAAACAATATTTTGGTTTGATTCATAACAAAAAAAAAGAGAAAAAAGAATAAGTAATGCCCAAAGTAACGTACAGAAGATAATATAACAAAGTTGATATGCATTTCCGGTTTAATGGCACATAAAATTTTATAGCATTTTTGAGTTCATTGGATCCTCTTAGAAGGGTATGAGCAATTTCATTCAAAAATATTGAACCGTTGATGAGATACTTCCATACTTTATACTAACTCCGTATATTATCATTATTTTCATACGATTTCACCATGAAAACACATCTAAACACTCTCTGCATTGGATGTACTTGCTTGATTATAAAATAAATTGACGTTGCCACAATTCAAGAAAGGCGTAAGCTGATGCATCTCAGTACTCGAATTTCTCACTAATACGTCAATTTTTTCTTCCACCAACCGGCTTTGCTCATTAGTAGCTCTTTTGATCTAAAATAAATAAACACTGCCACTTCTGCTCTGATTTAAACTTGCAATATATAACCCATGAAGTTTTTCCATCTTGAGTCTCCCAATCTGGTTGGTGAGATACAGAACATAAGTTTATCTTCAGGGGTGGTTCAAGACTCTTACCTCATGGCACTTGCGACCTTGGTAATCGTTTGATTAATAATGTTTACCCCTAATTTAAGATGAAGGTCACTATCTTTCTTCTCCGGGACTGACGCTAACTAGTTCCTGAAATACAACCGACATCCCCTTAAAAATATTATTGTACGCAAGTACTATGAAAATTTGGACAAATGAATGAAGCCCCCATGGAAAATACTTCGTGCGTCCATGATGAATGGGGATTCTTCGAAATGAATCAAACTCATAAACAATTTTATAAAAGTTTTTACAAATATATCTCCCCCATAAAATTTCATCGTACGTTTATGATTTTCAAATCAACCCCCTAAACATTTTATCGTACGCCCTTGATATAGAAATTTTCACAAATACCTAAATGAACCCCTTTCATCAAAAACTTTATCACGCGCCTATGATGGGAGGAAATTGAGAAAAAATATGAACGTTGCCTAAGACCTGATTTCTTCAAGATATGAATTATGATTATGTACCTTTGGTTGAAAAAAAATTCCTCACGTACAACTTTCCCAAACTCGTCTGGTTCTACAATTGTAAATAAAGCATATTTAACAAAAGCAAATCGTAAATTATCCTGCGCTTCGTCGTATATCATTGTGCTCGTTTTATGTACTCCATTTGTTAGTCCTAGCAAAGAAAAGACGTTCATTAATAAATCTCATCCTGTACACACGTTAAATGATCACTTAAGAACGTTTTTTTCTTTCTCTCCTAAAGAACCATTTCATTTACTTAATAAAAAAATGAGATAATTGAAAGTTTTCAAGTTCTGTCGCTTTTACAGATGACGTTGTTATATGTTTGGATTTAAAAAGGTTCGTTTTAATAGCAAACATTTTCATAAGCACCACACGTACGTAATATATATCCTTGGATCCATCCTTCTTGTTTCATTATCTTTTCCCATAGTATCTTAATCCCGATTCGTACGAGACAATCCCTAAAGCCTCCAACGTTTTCTGGTATTAGTCGGGGAAAATTCGCTATACAACAGACACAACTGGAATACCCACTTTTTACAGGAAGATTTAATGTGAATGTTAGGCTCGACAAGGTACAGAATAGATGTATACTTATAAAAATTAATTATTTGTTCAATTATAAGACAGTCATTGTCAATATTTGATAGACGTTGACATAAGCAGCATCAGAAAATTAACTAGGAATTTACAGAGCGCGGCTAAATTATGGAACAGATTTATTATTTTGTATCATAGACTCGATCATAGTCAACTCACCAGTGCTTATATACAGGGAAAATAGGAAGTAATTTAATTTAATTTTACAATAAACGAACTGAAATATTGAATTGATTAATACTTGATACTTGTTGAGCAGTCTATTAGCTAAATTGAATGCTTAACATGCCTTCCACCGGTCTTTTGACAATAAGCTAATCGACGAACAAACTCTTTTTGCACATCACAATTACAATCAAAAATGCAGGTTGGGAAAAAACTACTAGCTGTGAAGTTGACAATTATTGCTTGTTCTAACCAACTGAGGAGTTGAATTTCTCCATTAGTGGTTAATGCTTTTTTCTATTATCAACCTAGGTCAATAATGGACAAATATTTTGAGAATCCTGGGATAGAAGTTTAACAAAAACTTGTGCAACATTATTTTGAGATTGTCTTCCACATATTTGCTGCTTGAATTTACCTATCCAGATGAAATTTTTTGAATAATAATGCCATTAGTTTAAAATTCGCCCTCAACCAAAAATTACTGGTCACATAAGGAGTACGTTCGTAATATATTGAAAACTGACAGTGTATTTGTCAATCAGGCCATAATCAGACGATGGGGTAGACGATTCTCGTGGTGCGTTTGTAAATTATTTTCAATTTTTGTCTCAAATTTGGCAAACATTCTATATACACCACGGTGGTGAAGACATTCAAAAGCCTTGCACCTTGTTCCGCTCAGTCAATAATAATAGTCTTCACCACCTTGGTGTATGATATACTATTATTGCTCTGTGTTTAAATTGTAATAACAAAAATAAAGTAGTTCATATGCACCGTTTTCCTAATAAAGATCCCTTGTTAAGTATTATTTTAGCATTGAAATAGTGTATAGTGTTAATTATTTTTAATTTTTGTCTAATTTGGCTAGAAGAGGGAAAAATTGTATGTACACCACGGTGGTGAAGACATTTATATACCTCGCACCTTTTTCCGCTCGGCGGAGAGCTGTATCATCAGCGAAACCAATAACGTAACCAATGCTACCTAAAGAGAAAATATCATTCAGATAAATATTAAATAAAAGTGGCCTTAGGACTGTACCTTGCGGTATCCCAAACTGAACTTCCCTGGATTTGCTAAAGACATCATCTATCTTAATTCTTTGTTGCCGGCCGAGTAGATACCATTTAAAAAATTTTAGGCAGTTACCTCAAATACCTATGTCCTCTAATGAGTTTGGAAGGGAGTTGTGGTGGACGGTATCGGAAACCTTGGACAGATCTATAGAAATACATAAGCGGAGTTTGTTTCAATTGAAAGATTTAGTATTTGATATTTATTTATGTACGGAATTAATCGTTCCTTGTGAGCCTTTTCAAATATTTTTGAGAGAAGGGATAGTGAAGAAATTGGACGGTGATTTGTAATAGTATTTTTGGTACCTTTTTATAGAATTATTACTGATTTTTTTAAAGTTGAGTGCCATGCGCTATATTGGAGGTATTCATTAATTTTAATGGTTCAAGTATGTACTCCGTAACTGATTTGATTGTTTCCACTCTAATATTATCTGATCCCACTGCTTTTTTACTTTTTGAATCATGGATGATAATGAGTAACTCATTGGAATCAAGCGGGGTTATAAAAAATAAATACCAGTTTTAACGTAATTTAAAAAAAAATATTATTAACTGGAGTGCGCCTATTATGGCAGAGAATATTTGATTGAATTAATTAGCAATACTTTTTTTTATCTGTAATGAATTGCCTGCTATCATTGTAAACAGAATTCGTAGTGTGTTTTTTTCCTTTTTACTTATACTATTTACTATGCCCTACAAATTGTTTTCTTTTTGAGCTCCGTAGTGTGATAGTTGTATTCAGTCTTTGTTATCAAAGAATTAAGTTTATTTTTGTAAGTTCGGTATTCCGTTTTAAGTAGTATATTGTTGGGTTGGTTTTGTAGATTTTATAGCATTTGATTTTTGGTATTGGCAGATTTAAGCAATGCCTTAGTGAGCCAGTGTGCAGTTTTTGTTTGTATTCTTTCTATTAGTAACTTTTCAGTACAAAGTACAATAACAAATGGTGTAGTAGTAGTAATGTCACACAGTCCTGCAGCTTCTGTAGATCCTGCTGTTGATCTACATGAATCTTTGATTTTAAATTACCCGAAAGAGATCTAGAGGTGTGGGATCTGAAAATTTTTGGAAACACTCTATGCCCCATCTTTTCATTATTTCATTCATACGTTTGGGTTGGGCTAAACAGCCCAGGCACTTGAACTGAATCTTCGTATCATTACCCATGTTATCTACTCACTTCCATTCCAGAAGCTTCGTGTCTTCTATATAGGCCACCAGTTTATATGGGGGAATATTCAGTAGTTGTGATGGTTGTATTATTTTCACTCCAAAGTGCTTCCGTCTGAGTAAGTTCTCACAGAAACAAAGTATTTGAGTAGGTGTTTCATCGTGGAGTTCACATTTTCTGCACATAAGTTCATTAACTTTGCCCATCCTGTGCAGATGCTTCCCCAGGGTACAGTGTCCAGTCACCAGGTCGGTAACTGTCTTCAAATTTCTCTTACCCAGTTTCAACAGCCTGGACGAGAGTTCCTTGTCTAACTTATTCAGTAGACTCTTAGTATGGAGGTGTCCTCCATTTTAGTTAGTGTTCCTTAACTAGCCAGTTCCCGATTTCCCCTCTTATGTAATATTTTGTTATTCACAAAACGGTTCCGGAGCTTTCAAGATTCCTTTATAGCCTTCTTTAGCTAGCTGGTCTGCCATTAGATTCCCTGCAATCCCTTCATGTGCCGGCACCTATATAAGAAACACTTATGCACCATCCTGTGACCAGATATTATTATCTGGCAAGGTAGGATTGTTGGCGTTTGGAAACATCTTAGAAAGGACTGGTATGAGTTGAAATAATATCCTTTTTGATGTGCGTCATCGATTGTTAGTGTCCTTCTAACACATTACGTAGGAAGAAATGAAAAAACGGCAGGTCTGTGATTAATCCTGATCAAAATATCACAATAATGAGCCGTTTACATGTTTTACAAACGATAACCCTAATCTTTGACTTACAAAATTTGATTAGTTGATGTTTAGATTACGCGCAAGCACAACCTATCAATGGAGAATTCTATATACTATGAAGGCGTTACTTTCGTAGCGGCAATGTGTCTCACGTCTTTTTCTACTGTCACACTGACAGTTCTCATCAGGTCTGTACTTTGTTGTCTACAGTCAATTATTATTTATGGAAAGTGAATATTAATCTTATTGTTTTATTTATTTGAATGATACAAAAATATGCATAGATACACGGAAACACATCAGTATTTTGATAGTTCTTAAGTATTTTCAGCTAGAAAAAGAAGCTGGTAATTATTAATTTCATAGCCTTCTCGAATTTGGCTGAATACGATCCTGATGATTTTATTTATCAAATTTAAGGTTAGCTATATGTCAAAATAGCGAATTAGGCAATCCAGATCACGTGACCTGACATGGCCGTGCAGGGCAAACAATTTGAACAGATAGTTTTGTATTGTCTATTCAGTCATAAACAGTGCTCAAGACTTCTTAGTCGAATTTATTAGTATATTTTGCTTCAATTTAGTATATTTTATAAGTGTTTAGTATATTGTTCATTTGATTATCATTTTTTATTTAGAATATATCACTTTTCTTAGTTTTTATTGATATTGTTATTGAACAAAACTGAACAAAATGCCTGCTACATACAGCCTCATATTCGATTTTTGATTCTGTTAAATCATCTCTATTGATTGCTGCTAACCACATTTCTCTACGCTTCTCACTTAATTCATTCTTGTGCACCAAAAATGTGTTCTTTAAAACAGCTGAGACCTTAAAAAAGCTTACTTGGTCTCGGTTTGAACGGCTTCCACAACTGACTACAATACATGTTGGCATTTTGAAGTACGTGTTTCACTCCTGAAATCCATAAGCATAAAAGTTAAATACTGCAGGTTATATCTTCCAATTCAAGCAAGTGAAATTTCAATGCCAGCAATTTCAGAAAAGTTTCACTTTCATTATAATATTGTATATGTTTTAGTCAGTGTGTACTTACCCGTGAATATTAAATAATAATTCTTGATAGTCTAAAAACCACTAACAAAAAAATAATGTTCTTATATAGGTACACAACCAAAAGTTGGTCCTAAATTGATATACCCAGCTTAAAAGTTTTATAAAACTTTTTATTGTATATTATTAGTATATAGTCACCAAAGCAAAATAAAAGCACCTTTCTCCAAAATAAACACTTATGTATACCAAAATACACGGTCTACAATGTATTAAATCACATTTGTTTGCCCTGTGTCGCTATATTGAATTTCATTTGACAGGTCACTGGATTGTCTAATAAAATAAACGACATCCGAAAACCCAGATATACGTCATAATCGATGACGCACACCAAGAAGGGTATTATTTCAACTATATAATTTCTGTTTCTGTTTTCATATAAGATTCTTTTTCCAATAAATAGGGCCCAATAATTGTGTCATCAATTATTATTTCAGTCCAGACTTCCATTTTCTGATGCTGTTGAGTAGGGCATAGACCAAATGCGCTTATTGATAACGAATTTAATAATGTTGAAGATTCATGGCATTACATGTTTAAAAAAAACGAATAATATGAATAATGTAGTATCTAGCCGAACTGAATTCAAATTTGGAGATATCAAAGAGATTTGTTATCAGATGAAAATTAAGAGAATAAATTTTATTTTGAAAAGAAAAAAAAAATTGAAGGACTCCGCTAACTTTATTTCATGGATAAAATCAAATTTGAAATCATCTAGCTCTTAATTGCTGTTATCTACCAAAAAAATACTAAGATACACCGAAATTACGGTAATGTTGGTTAATGTGCTTTGAATAAAATTTTCTGAATAAAAAAAATTTACATGTACCTATATATGACATGAGAAGACTTAGTAATCTACAATCTATAGAAAGTAGCAGGGGCAACAATTACAGAATTCGAACGGATTTAAGAGAAGTTATTTGAAATCTCCCAATAGAAGATAATGTGAAATGTAGGAATAGTTATTCTATCTTTACAATATGACTAATATCCGAAAAAATCATTAATAATACAGTAGCTAATGAATTTATTTGAAAAGTTGGTGCTTTGGTGAACAATATACCAAACTAGTTGTACTATCGATTGCTTGGAATTTTTTCTGCCTGTGGACAAAAATTCCCACGATCATCTGGTCCTTACAATTCAGGCGAAGAATACACCTACAGACAAAAAGCGAAACTTCAGAAAAAAGCGAGTCTGCGGAATACATTTTTTAAATTAGTCCTCATATACATGTTGGTTTCTTTCTTATGCTCATTACATTAAATTTTGCTTATAGCTCGAAACTATTTTTTCAATAATCCACTTTACGTGTATATTTCCATCGGAAAGTGCAGAAATAGCAGCTGATGGCAAAAAAACTTTTGATAAAATACAACTTCATGCTGAAATAATTTTTCTTAGTGTGATTTCAGTAAAGCTGTAAGCATTTATTAAGGTTCTCAGTATATTACGCCAAGAGCCGGGTATTTTTTGTAAAAAATGTACGGGAACAGGTATTTCCTTTTTTGAATATGTTCAGGGGTGTCCCCTGAATGTAAATCCAAGTTGGCGTCATGGGGGGGGCTTCACTTCAGCCGCAATCTTGAAAAACACGTTTTGTTAAATATCTCGTGAACCGCGCATCGTAGGACAGCAATTATGGGGTTCATTACTGTAGATAATAATATTTGCCATCTTTTTAACTCGAAACTTTTTTTAGTATAACGCATAGGTTTTTAATTATAGCTCTCCAAACTTTTCTCAATATGGTTTTTGCTAAATATTTGGTTAATGGTCAAATGACAAATAAAAAATGGTGGTAACTGAATTGTAGAACATGAAATTTCCCATAAATTTAATTTGATACTTTTTTCCGTAGCATTTATAGTTTATGAGCTGCAGCTTGGTAAAACTTGCACCTCGTACATTATCAGTGGCGATATTGCTCGTTGTATACGAAAACCATTTCATAACGCATAAAATGGCATGAAGTGTTGAAAAAAATGTCAATACAGCTGTGTACCGAATTAATTAAAATTATAAATAATGTGGAGAACAACTAATAATTAATCGATCTTTATTGTTGTTTAAAACGGTATCATCGCCTATATAGAGGACACGAAACTTTTGGAGTGGAAGTAGATAACATTGGGAATGGTACAATGACTTAGGTCAAGTGCCCGGGCTGTTGAGCACAACCCAAACGTTTGAATGAATGAATGAAACGGTATCATCATATAAAAGATTGTCAATGTAGCAAAAAACAATAGTGCATCACGCTACATCGTAAGAATTGTTATAGTTGTTCTTGATATTATTATTATTATTAATTACCGTTATACTTGTATTATGCTTTTTCATATTGTATATTATAATACACATAGATTCAAAAGTCTTGCATCACCCTAAATATCCGAAAAAAAATGTGTTCGTTATAAATGGATCAGAGATTAATCAAATAATTGGTTTCAATAAAAAAAAAACGTATATATTTGTCAAAAATTTTTATTATCCAATAATAAACTTGCTTTAAACATAAAAAGTATTCTTAGAAATTAAATAAATTGAATACAAATTGATTCTTTTTAAAAAAAGGTTAAGTGAGAACCTGATGAGAACTTTTAATAAAGAGTATTTCCACCTCTAGAATTTATGCAAGCTTGAAGTCGCCTGCCCATGCTGTTTACCAAATTATTGATATTCTGTTGAGGAATATTTCGCCATTCTTCTTGGGCCGCATGAACAAGCTCTTGTAAATAGGGCAGGCCAGTTCAAACGATTGATCCCTTCAGTTTCAAGATACTCATTTACAGCTCTGGTCCGATGAGGTCGGGCGTTATCGTCCATAAAAACGAAGGAATTGCCAACAGCTGCGCGCCATAGTCTCACGTGAGGATGTAGAATCTCTCTGAGATACCTATCATCAGTCATCGTTCCCTCCACATGAATTAATTCTGTGCGATCATTTAACATGATGCCAGCCCAAAACATAGCACTTCTTCCTCTGAAGGGCGGCACGGGGCGAGCATGGGCAAGCTGAGCAACTCTCGTTGGATCCCGCCACACACGTATTCGATGGCTATCTTGTACCAATCAAATCCTTATCTAGTCGGAAAAAACACCGAATTCCAAAATTCTTCAGGCAAGGCCGCGTGTTCTTGAGCCCTCTGTAGTCGGCAAACTCTGTGCTCAAGTTGTAGTCTGGACACTCTTATTGGTCGGTGACACCTCAAACCTGTCGCAAGTATTCGTCTTCGTAATGTCGAGATCGATAGGTACTTGAACTCCCAATCAGTGTTATATTATCTATGCTCCCAACGCATGTCTCATATCTCTTTGGAGTGCTGGTATTGCCATGGTCGGGTTTCTTCGGGTAGTTAAGTGGATATAGCGGTTCTGCCGCTGATTAGTAACACGCCCTCTTACCGCTTCTAGGTCTATCACGGAGAGAATTGGTCTGGAAATAACGGTTCCATACACGAGACACATCACTTCGCCAAACGCCAACTCTGTTTGCCACGAACCTTTGAGAATGACCTTCTTCAACTGAAGCCACTATTCTTGTACGGTCAATCTCACTTATGACTTGACGATTCATGTTTGCACTTAAAATCGTAAAAAAATGCCTTGAATGTTAAAATGATCGCACTAAAAATGTTATCTTACAAAAAAAACTGTAAACATCTGTATATTGCAAAAAATATGGAACATATTGAAATTGTAAACATTGATAAACAAGCCAACAAAAAATTGTTAGCGCAAAAAAATTCCTTCGCATCCAGAAGGTGATGCAAAACTTTTGAATCTATGTGTATATTGTAATATTAGAAATGATTTCTTTTTTAATAGAAAAATATGAAGGTTGGTATTCAATTTGAATTGTTTATTTTTTATTTTTTTTAATTCAACGTGAATCTGAGTTTTTCGAAAAATCGCTAACCCGTTTCAATTGTTGAAAATTTTGTAAAATACTATGTATATTCGTTTGCAATTTATTTTCTCTGTCTAAAACGAGGTATAAAATTGTTGTCGAAATCACTAAAAGAAAAAGAATTTCACGAATGTTACTAAAAACGGACTCGGACATTTGTTATAATATAAAAAGTGGCATTATTTTACGGGGCGAGTCTTATTTTTTTTGATGTCGACGGAAGACACTAGTCGCCTTGTGAATCTGTCTTTTCTGCCTCCGCCATATCAAATAAGTAACGAGAGAAAACTAGACGCAACACAATATATTGGAAAGAACAGAATTACAACACTCAATTCGAAAAATATATACAATTTCCTTCATATTTGGCCACATGTAGTTACTGCGCATGCCTGCAACCCTGTGACCGGTACGTTTAACGCTAAGTCACAAACAGGCGAGGGAACGACCCTAGCGCATGATGAATAAGTATATAGCATTATAATCTCGTTATAATCTCATTTACAGCGTAATAGCTCCTAAACTATAATAAATGCTACGGGAGGAAGTTTCCAATAAAATTTATAGAAAATTTCATGTTCTACAATTCAGTTACCACCATTTCCAATTTATCATTGATCATTATTTGAATATTTAGCAAAAACCATATTGAAAAAAACTTTGAGCGCTATAACTGAAAACCTATGCATTATACAAGAAAAAGTTTTGGATAAAAAAGATGGCAAATATTATTATCTACAATAATGATTTCAACAATTTTTGTCGTACAATGCGCGGTTCACAAGATATATAATAAAACGTGTTTTTCAAGATTGCGACTGAAGTGAAGCCCCCCCCATGACGCCAACTTGGATTTACATACATACATTTACATAAAAAAAAAAAATACCTGTTTCCGTACGTTTTTTTCAGAACCTAGTGCAATTAATTGTACGATCAGTAGTACGTCAAATTCTTTATGCCGTTTATTAGTAATCGTAGCCTGAATTCCTACGATTTTTTCGTTCACATCGTATTTTACCAAGTTGATTGTCAAAAATATCTATTAGTGAATGAAACATAACGAACTAGCGGATATTCCCTAACTAACTGTCAGAGCTTCGTTTTAAATCAAAATTTTGTTATACATCGTTAGGCCTGTTGACTTTTGTTGGGTGATCCAATTATATCTATAGTTTAATAAATTTCCCCTTTTTCCATATTGATATACCGAACAGACGTGATAGATTGTACATTTCCACAGTCACGTTTTAAAATAAATCATAAATTCGACAGTCAAAGTCACGGACAAAAAAAGTCTATAAGTATACATTTTTGAAAATATGGATTTTCTTAAATAGGAAAAAAGTAATTTAACTAGGATTAAGAAGTTCTTTGGACTCTTCAACAAACGAAACATTTTTTGAAAATGCTATCTCGACTTTTTTTCCATCACTGATCAAAGCCAAAAGACCAGGCGAATGTTTTACATATTGGCTTATTACATCATATTATCGTTTTTCATATATCGTAGCGAAATTTTTGAAACATCCCCTCAAATTATTTCGTCCATCTATAGCATTGTCGTGTTAAAGCCGGCCGCGGAGTACGAGTGAATTAAAAGGCGCTCGGCCACCGTACAAAGACAGTGGATAGTAGGTTCACTTTTCGCTTTTACTTTCATATAGCGCCGATAAATATTAACCGAAAAACAGTCGCTGGAAGACACCTACAGGGGTCGCGCGCGTTATTGATTTTTAGGTGGAGTGTTTGGTACGGGATCTGGTCAAAATGAACGTTGTTAGAACTATTTTGAAAAACAATATTGTTTTGCTGTGAGCGTTACGCTCTAGTATTTAATTGGAAGTATTAAATTATAAGAGATAAACTAGAATCATTGATTAGAAAGAGCTATTTCTATATTATATAAATGAAATATTTGTAGCTCGTCATAAATGTACAATCTGTATATACTTACTTATATAATATTATATTCTCCACGATCAATAAATTTGATTACAGAATCCTGGGATTCTCTCTCTTGAGATTGAAGGACTATTCTGCAACACTTCTGACCCAATACGATTTATATTTATTAGGCAAATCCTTCCCTATACCTACATAATCGCAACGTCACCCTAATTATCAAACCACCTAACTCAGCGCTTTACCTAAATCAGTATTTTAGCGCCGAGGTCTTAAAATTGAGGTGACGAAAAAACGTTTTCAATACTTTCATCTACGACCAAATGATAACGCACAGATTATTTATTTTTACATATTTAGCTGCATAACGATATAAATTCTTCACACCAGTGAAAAATGAAAAAGAATTCACTCTCGTTAGTCAATTACTTTCTATTAATATCAGAATTCACGCTAAAATGAATTGAAATGAATAAGTTAAATCGTCTCTTTCAAAACGTCAAATACCTAATAACGTAAATCGCTTTTGACAGCGCGTCGTTTGGAACGTCAATATAATTATATAATCATACTTTTTCGTTTTATAAAGACAATTTAATTCATGTATGAAAAATCGCATATGACACATGCAATTGTCACTTTGACAGCGGCAAAAGTTTGCTTTAATTTTTACAGCGATAAATTAACTCCAATGTTAAAATGTCATATACCTGGAAATGTTATTGTCACTTTGACATCGATAAAAAGGTGCATCCTTTTTTATCGCGATAAAAACTCCTCTTCCCCAATATCTAGTAAGCGGACGTCACTTTTACACAATGACAATGAGTCGCAAGTTAATAAAGATAATTATTTTTGTTATTCATCCATATATTCTGTCGTTAATTTATCTTGCTAAAAAACACTCGAGCTTTTCTTTTATCGGATAAATAATGTAACTGTTGCTTCTTATGCTTCAACAAGCAAAGGAAGCGATTTATGATTTGTGTTTTATAACCGTACTGTTACTTTAAACAATTATCATAATAACTAATATTATGGAGTTAAATGTTATTCAATAAAATTATTAAAAATATCTATTGTTGATGTTGTTCAAGTATTATTAATAATAAGATTATAAATACAAGTACAAGTAGGTCGTAGGAGAAGTATAGTACGTAACTCGTGCTGTGAAGTATTTCCATTCGTGCGTAAAATGCTTCTTACCACACACGTTACGTAATATACTATTATAAATGTAAGGGTTTCGATTCAAAATTTGAGTTACGTAATATGAAAATATGAGTTACGTATATATTTGCTCTTTACATTTTCATGAATAAATATGCTCTATAGTCTAGCGGTAGAAATATGGCGTAGAGATACTACAGATAGAGTAAGTGAGAACGTCCGTCTTAACTCCGGGACGAGAGAAAGAGACAGAGTATCAGATATTTTTCTGTCGCTGTCTGTTTCTATAGCATGTGCGCCATTAGAGAAAGTCAACTAGAACCTTTGACTCTCTATATCTCTCTTACAGGCTAACGGGTTCCGAGCTGGCTTCTTGCCTCTATCTGTAGTATCTCTATGAGAAATGGTTGACTCTGGCGCGGACGATCGGGGTTTGATCCTCACTGGAAGTTTTTTCTTCAGTCGTCAGTCAGTCTTTTACTTGGATGATTCCAAAACTCACTCGCTGCGCTCGCTCGTTATGGAAACTTCATCCGCGTGAATAATAGCCATCATTCCGCACTCACTAAAGAATATTATACTATTATGAAACACCATACGACATTGGTACGTTTTTGACAGAAAACGGCCATTTTTCCTCACCCTTTACCGATGCTGCGTAGCTTCGGATAGGTGTGCAAACTATAGTCTCAAATTATGCTCCCACCTACTGTTTCACTGTCAGTCTGAGAACCGTCGGAGTACCTCACCATGCTTCATGCTCCAGGCTACAAGTTTCCTACCAATTCCAGTTTAGCTGCATGTTGTATGTTTTTCATTGATGTTCTGTATCTGTATATGTAGAGTAGGGAGGGTGAGTGTAGGCAGCACTTAGGCCACATGTGACCCATTGTACATCCCTCCGGGGAGTTGTCTTTCCCAGAAAAGTGGACAGGTCACTAGGAGACATCTTCTTTATATCGGCAGGTGTAGGTCAAGACTCACTGAACACACACTCTCTTATTGACAATAACTCCGGACACTCGCATAAGACATGCCTGACAGTTTTATCTTCCTGTTCACATGTGTGCATAGAGGTGTGTCCATTAGCCCCATAGTTTGGAGGTGTTTCCTTAGTTGACAGTGGCCAGTCAGAAATCCTACTGTTAAACGTAGGTTTTTCCTGGTCATCGCCAAATATTTCTTCGGCGCCAGCTTCCAAGGGTCGCCCAGGGTGATCCTGGCAAGACCACATCCTTTGTTTTCATCCTATCTCTTAAGTCATTGATCATGCGTGTAATTTTTGGTTGGTTCCGCAATTGTCGAAGTCGTTATGCCGTAGGTGTCACTGGAATGACTGTGGGTGCTGGATCATTTGTGGACTCGATTCATATACCATTATATAGCTGATTATATAAGAACTGATCTCTTCAATGACTGATCGAGTTTCTTACCAGTTTATAGTTTCATGCCTTCGATATTTTATTAGTATTAAATTGGATACGTTCTCTATAGGGTGAATTGCTGCTTGGAAGATGTTAAAAGTTGTGAAAACATAATGGTTGGGAAATTTTTTGACCTTTGAAATAATCGTTCACAACAAAAAATTTTCACTTATATTGACTCGAATATAAATAGCGCGATTTTGATAAAGACATTTCCTCAACATAGTATACACAAAATTTTATCTTCAACCGTTAAAAAACTTGTAATGGAAACATTGCAATTTATCACATTTTATGACGCAGAACAGAACAAACTTATTTCGCATTTCAAGCGGCGGTACTGGAATTTTCATCTCATTATTTCGCATAAATATTCCGGGAAAACTTTTACTGTCAAAGCCGTTACAGCGATAAACGATTTCTCTTTAATGACGTACAGTCATTGTTGGTTTGCGGCTGGTAAAATGGTTAATTTTCACTGTAAAATAAATTGTTTGTTCAAATGTTTACAATAATTCCTGCGTTTATCAGATGTAAAACAACTTTTTCACCGTTATCTACAGAGTTATTAGGAATATAAGTATTGTTCTTTATTTTTTCTACTCATAAATGCTACTACTCCGGAGTTTTATTTATTAAATGTAATGTTAATTTCTAAATACATATTAAAAAATGTGTAGTAGGTATTATTAGACAGCACCATTATCTTCACACATTTACTTCCTGCTATAACGGTCTTGCCAACCGGGGCGATATGGAATGGAATCAAATTCAGGGCGACCCTTGGAGGGTTGAATGATTCCAATTATATGGTCAGAACCAACATCAATTTTTATTCAATTTTATTCAAGGAAAGACAAATTCAGGATATTGTTTTTACTTTTATTCTTATGTGAATCAAACCACAATATAATGCTTTTATATTTTTTGCAGTCTTGAACAAAATACTATTGATTTTTCAGTTGTCAAATTTTTTCGTTGTGTCAGATATATAATCAAAGTCAAGAAAACATATTTGTATTCTGTGTAAAATTCAATTTCTTAAATTCGCAGAGCGCTTTCGGCTACTAAGCCATCTTCAGTGCTATACCTGCAAGTAAGTAATAAAAGTTGGAAAATGTAAAATAAGAAATAAGTAAAGATTTACTTACTCGTCAGGTATTTGTTACAAGAAACTTTTCGACAACACATTGACGTCACAAAGTAAAATATCTCAAGATAACATTAATTTAAAATAATCCCCTGATTGGGGTAAACTGTATTTAAATTTTCAAAATTGTTTAAATTGTCTTCAACTAATACACGAACACGTGTTAGTATAACGGAAGTTAAAGTGACACTACTTTTAAATTAACAAATGACAACCATTTTTTTCTTGGTCTTCCTCTTCTCTCTTTACTACCTTTTCCACCTTTTAGCACACGCTTTACCCATCTATCTTCCATAATTCTACCAATATGTCCCAACCAACTCGCTCTCTGTGCTTTAATTATATGGGTTATACTTGGGTGCTTATGTGATTCTGGCAGTTCTTTGTTCATTCTTTTACTGTAGATTCATTCATCCATTCATCAATTCCACCATAAATGCTTCTGAGCATTTTACGTTCCCATAGTTCTCGTTCATTCTGCTCTTTTTTGTTCATTTTCCAAGTTTCACAAGCGTAGGTAACTGACGGTCTTATTATTGTGTGGTACATTCTTATTTTAGCTGTTTGTGATATGTCTTTTGATTTTAACATCTTTAATACTTACTATCCCTGCTGGTTTACTGACTTTTGTTGTATCAGATGGGAACCAAAAATTGTCAAAAACTGAGCCATCTTAACAACGGTAGCTGGAACGCTACCGAAATGTCGTAATGAAAAAATATAAAAGCATAATATTGTGGTTTGATTTCCAGGAAAATGAGAGGAAAAAAAATTAATAATGCCACAAGGAACATACAGAAGATATTAATATTGATTATGAAATATACTCAAAGGAGATGTCCTCGTTATGCTATAAGTGGAATGCAGTCCAAAACAATTTGCGGAGGTACGTGGAGTCCTGTTATATAAGAACACTTCATTAGGTTACAATAAATTGTTCATCAAGTGGATGAATAATCATCCAATATATTTTCCATATCACCGTAAATTCCAAATTGTTTCTCCTTTTCATGTCGCTTTGTTTTTATTCAACACTGCTGAAACTCCTGGCAAATGATTGGATGCAATTAATACTAGATGGTTTTGTTTTCTATCAGTCTAGATTAATTGCGACTCTATAGAACTGGAATATTCTTCCTCTCACGAATGTGTAGCTCTAATTGGGTCGTCGGCAAATTGTCTACCGTGCTGAACACTTTATTGAGCTTTCTGTAGATTTATATTGAATTCAGCTGTTACTAATTGAGTTTACTAATTATGTTTGATAATGATTTAATTATTTATATGGAAAAAATTATAGGAAGAGCACAAGAGTGGAAAATCATTCAGAATCAGGTAGAGAGTATATAGAGAGTAAGAGCAAATTACAGAGCTCTTGAGCACCTAACAGACAGTGATCATCCATCCAGATGAACTTAACAGTATTATATTATTCATCAAAATGTGGCAAACATATTTCGATTAGATAGCAGTTTTTCCTAGAATTATCTTTTATTAGCGAAAGGTGAATTTCAGACTAGCACAATAATCAAATTTATAAGCTGTTCAGTAAGTCAACAATAATTAGTATTATCTGTCCGGGAAAGTTGCAGTGGCTAGGTCATTTGGAAATGATGTAGCGGACAAAAGACATCAAGGAGATGATGGCATGAAAAATACCAAAAGAAAATAAAACAATATACACGCCAGGAGAAATAGTGGAGGTGAGCAGTAATGGCGAGAAAATTGGAGATATGTGGCAAGAGAAAAATACTTAAATACGCCCGAGGGCCCTATTTTGCAGTCACTGAATAAATGCGGTGAATAATCACTGATTAAGAGGAGACTGATAAACTGCTTTATATTTTGATCTTGAAAGAAGCTAATTTGGTTTTATTACTTATTTAAACAGGATGGAGGACATGAGTGGAGAAAGAGAAGATGACGTCAGTATTGTTTTGTCTACAGATTGAACCCACTCCCATCCAGGATTAGATGTGATGGTCTAGAACATTTGAGTAGTTTTGAAGGCATCATGATGGGCGAAGGGAGCTAGAACGCAGAACGCAGAAGCAGACCACCAAGAAGATGGTAAGTTGAAGCTCAGAATCATGGGAAAGATTTTATGGAAGGGTTAACATAGTGGATTGAACCGGACTTAAAAGCTTCATCAATAAATTGTGAATTCCCAATGACAAAATGCATTAAATTTTTGACTTCTCTAGCATGTGCCACTTTGGTCGAATGAAACCCATTTGCTATTGTAATGACCTCACTACCCTAATTAATGTGATTTTCGAAGTTTACCCATTTCTTGACGGAAAAAATTCGATATAATTCAAAAATATGAATATATGGCTGCAATTCATTATAAGGGGAAGGGGAGGAGAAGGAAAAGAAAAGGAACAAACAAGAGGAAGATGAGGGCAATAAAGCAGAAAGTGGTTGAGAATGACAATAAGGATAAAAACCAAGAAAGGATAGGAAAAAAAAGGGCGATAAGGAAAGTAAGGTAGTGGAGAAAAAGGAGAAGGGAGATGAGAAGGAGAAGTGGAAAAATATGATACTTAATTGAATCTTCAATAATTCGCAAGAGTCTGAAGGTATTAGACCTCCTTCAATTGGACTTTGAACTGCTCCTTCAATACCAGTGCACATACGCGAAAAATGTGGACAGAATATAAGAGCACTTCTTTGGAGTGGGTTTTGCTAAATGCGGGCGAATATTTTTTGTATTTAGTTGAATTTTGTTATTATTTTCCTGCTCTTTGTGGAATGCTCACGAAAAATTGTAAAAAAGGTCCAGGAAAAACTATTTTTCGGTAAATCTTATTCTTTCGAATTCAGCTCGTAATTTTTGTTGAATATATTGATGAAAAAATCGACTACCTAAGAAAAGTTGATATTTTGTAACTTTCCTGGATCTAAACATAAAGTTTCAGGAAACCCGTTTAAAAAACATCAATTTTCCTTAGCTTCTCACTCAATAAACGAATTAGTGGTCATTAAGGGAGCACTTGCATCTCCAAAGATTCAATAAGATTAATCTTACTTCTTCCAATCACATAATACATCGTTATTTCTCTTTCCACGCCGACAATCGTTCTAACAATTCCACTACGAGTATTAGGAGTACGGTTGTTATATATGTGCCATTTATAAAAAGTCTCTCTCAAGCTAATATCCACAATCCATAAATTTTTACAAAGTATAATCCCAGTTATACGCGATCGTCGTATATTAGGCATTGGAGCTGCGTCACCCCAATTTTCACGGCCTTTACGAGGCCTGGAGCTTTGTCATTAATACTTTTTTATATGGAATGAACACTGTTCTCTATGACGGGAGCTGTGGTTAGTCCACCGCATTATTGCTTATGTTTAATGGCTTGAATTATTTCACATAGATGATTTCACATAGATTTCACATTGGGATGAAGAAAACAAAAAATAATTCATAGATGGGCTGAAGAAAAAATTATATCTTTCACACAGAAGTTAACTAGCTTTTTCTCCATTGAAACGGTACTGTAAACTATAATGCCGAGCAAAAAATTCAGGTCACTTTTAAAAACTTGAAAAACTGCGAAGAATTTGAAAATTAACTGTATCAGCTTATATCTGCTAATTGTACATTCAGGTACCTACTGCATTTTTTTTACTTTCAAATGTGGAATCAGACGACATAGTTTACTTTTTTATGATTTATTCTTGAAAAACCGTAACTCTAAATTTCAAATGGAGTTCGAATATTGTTATTGGCAACGAAATGAAGGAATACAAGTAAGCATTAATGAAAAATTTATATTGATAACTATAACTATAATGACGTGCACTGCTTGCATTCGACAAGGCATACTCCGAATCAAATTGAGGATTACATTCTGATTCATGTTTTTCCACTTCTGCAAGAGCAGCTCTCTCAGCTTCTGCCCTAACTCATCCCAGACACGTCCGATGGGACTCATATTTGGAGTGTGCACTTCATTAATCCTACTTCATCTAGATATTCTCTCTCAATCCTGGCAGCGTGTAGTTATGCATGAAAATACCTCGCTCGCCCATTGTAACCATGAAAGGTACAACCTCCGTTACATATCTGTGAGCAGCTAGAGATCCATTCTCCATACGAAAACACTGTACGTGCTTCTGTCCAAATCATAACAGACCCACCACCAAATTTACGTCTATCGTCAATACAAGTGGGTACGTATCTTTGTCCAGGCCTTCTCCATACTAGTCAACGTCCGTCTGGTCCATGAGACAAAAACGCAATCCATCTGTGAAGGGTTGCTTACTCCAGTCATGATTATTCCATGCTAAGTGATTCCGAGTCCATTGTTGGCACTGCAAGACAATTGAAGCCTTCTTCTGTGCAGTTTCTAAAATCAACATTTCTAACATGTTGGAGCTAATTTCGCAGCAACGCCGCAGATCCAGGTCTCCTGGTTATAAGACCATTCTACTGGTTGCATTGGTACGCGCTTTGTAGAGAACAGAGGCTTTTATTATGTTGTTATTATTAGTCTTTAATGGGTCAGTATGTGTGTCATACTATTGGAAGCTGCTAATTTATGACTGAATGAGTAGACCGAATTATTATGAATTGCAATGTCTATATATAATGGTTTGTGAAATATAGAAAAATTATATTTATTATTCATCCTCAAAATTGTAAGTTCTAAAAGCTTTTTAGACTTATTTTATTCAAGTTTCACAGTAAATTGGATATTGTTATGGATTAAGTTAATGTGAGCTGTCTAATTGTCTAGAAGTGCCGGTGAAAATGTCGTCAACATATCGGTGCCAGTACATACATTTTTTATCTTTCAGTATCGATCTCCATCAAGTAAAAGTATTATCTATTCAATTCCAAGTAACATTATTTATTGAATTATCCAAGATCAATTGAATTATCAACTGCCAAAACACGTTTTTCGGTTTTTCAGCTCATTACCTGTGAAATGGTGTTTTCTTACAGCTCAGTATGTAAAACTTAATAAAAATTATTCACAGATTACTAAGATGGAAAATAGCAGAATGTCTTGAATTTTTCCAGTTTTTTTTAAACAAATTTATCGGAAAGCTTTATTTATTCTCTTAAGTTACATGTCTACACGAGATACTTGAAAATAAGCGAAAAGCAATTTCAATGTTTCAAAAGACGATGGTTTTCAAATTATTTTCCCTCAGATTAACTGCTTCATATTGCTTACCTAAGGCGTTTCACCAAAGTGTAACGAGCTAGACAAGATTAAAAGATTGAATTATCTGTCAACATTTAATTGACTTATCAGTCCACTCTGTAGTGCGATGGAAATCTAATTCTCCCATTTGCCGATGTAACATTAATATTTCTTGTGGGTGGAACTTGTCTCAAACTGTATATAATTGATCATTTCCCGGTAATCGTATTTATTGCAGTATCGATTTTGAATTAGCAGACTTACACATTAGCTGTCTTCCTCTCAGATCCCGACTCACTCATTACGTTAGCGGAAAAGGATTTAAGAGGTCGATTTAACGAGCCAAGGCGATTAGGGTTTTTCAATTTCGAAATCACTAAATTAGGTATTTTGTAATAATATTCGCCGCAACTCGTTTCTTTAGGAAAATGGAGGAAAAAAGTTTGAAATTGGTTTCATCAATTTTTGGATTAATATTCATTTAAGTTAATACCATTTAAGAATGCGCTTGAGATGTTTCCTAAAAAATGTCGTTGATTATGAATGACAGAGAATAAATCATAAACACTAGTTATGAAGTTCATTAACGATAAGTTTGCAATTTTGACATTCGTAGTAACAATTGCAGCCACTGAACCAAATCTAAATATGCAAAGTGTGAATTGAATAAATAATCATATAACGGGGGAAGTTACGGTCCAAAGATTGGCTGCCGTGTCCGGGGTTGCCACACTTATGTTGTCAAAATCAGACAATTTTATCAGAACTTCTTGTGTTGGTTTGTCGTTTCCATTCGCATTTTATAGTTTGTTATTTAGAGTGTAAGATATAATCTGTTATTTTTATAACTATTCAAAAGAGAGTATCGAACACTGCGTCGCGATGCCTAAGTCTTTATCAAGTGATTGCAAGAAGATGGTAGCATCCCTAATATCATATTTTGAGAGAGAACAAGATACCGGTGGACCGCTAATTCCTATTACTTCTGTGAGAGATGAAGGTTTTTAATAAATACATTTTTCAGTTAAACTTGGGGTTTCGAACCTGGACATCTTGAAATTTATGCATTTAATGATCAAAATTTCATAATTGCTGCTATTATTTTTGAGTTGAATGTAATCTTATACAATAAAGAACTTATCAACATAATTTTATGCCAACAACTGGAAAAAAAATTACAACGTGGCAACGATGTAGAACATCTGTCATGTTTTGTTATTGCAAACTTATCGTAAATGAACTATAGTATACAGTGCTCTTCAAAAGTCTCCTTCCCCCCTCGTATCTTTTGAACGGCTACACTTACATTAATAAAATTTGGAGGGTGAAAATAAAGTGTTATAAACTTCTCTACGAATGGTAACAGGTGACGTGATAGTAATAGATGACGTCACAGTGCCACTCTGGCCAATAATTTTAAAAAGGACCTTATGGCAAGTGATATCTCTTTTGAAAGGCATTGACATTGGCTACATAGCCATATTAATTTTGTTTGGGTATAAACTAATTTTGAAGGATAAATTAAATAAATACTGAAATTATTGAAATTATTTTTTTAAATTTAATCAATCAAATATCAACAATGGATTTTTATAGCAAGTGTTCGAAATGTGCTCCGTCTACTTCCCGACAGTAATACATCCTATTAGTGAAGTCTTGTCGTACTCGTTTGAATGTGTCAGCTGAAATTGCATTGCATTCTTCAATAATTCTTTCTTTCAAAACGCTAATGCCGTAGTATAAACCTTGGATTTCAAGTACCCCCATAGAAAAAAATCTAATGGTGTCAGATCTGGTGACCGACGTGGCCATTTTATAAGACCTCGCCGGCCGATGCATCTACCACGATATTTTTCCAGGTAACGTCTCACTGCACCATTATAATGTGCAGGAGCACCATATTGTTAAAATGTTGTTTCCAGATGGCCAAATTCATGTGGATTATCTTCCAGAATTTCAAGAATTAACGGCTCAATTGCATTTTGTAACATCTCCAGATACACTTCACCGCTTAAATTTGAATTCAGGAAAACAGGACCAACTATGTGGTTTCCCAAAATACCTGCCCAAACATTGACTTTTTCTGGAAATTGGGTATGTTGTTCATGAAAGGTGTGAGGATTTGTGTCACTCCAATACCTTACATTTTGTGTATTCACATTTCCATCGAGGCAAAACTACTTTCGTGACTGAAACAAACTGTTTTTGTGTAATGTGGGTTTTGACTAATTTTATTTGTTATACATTCACAGAATTCGAGTCTTCTGTCGGGGTCGTCATCCGAAAGGTGGTGCACCATTTTTAACTTGTATGGATGAAGTTTATT
>CAJUYG010001591.1:0-19625 GCA_910591675.1 Galerucella calmariensis | reverse complement strand
AAAATTTTATTTAAAATTGCAAAGCGCTTTCGGCTGTTAGGCCATCATCAGTGCCATACCTGCAAGTAAGCAATAATCGTTGGAAATTTTTTTTTAAAAAGAATTTAGTAAAGAATTACTCACTCGTCAGATATGAAACAAGAAACCTAGTCAAATGTCTACAACACATTAACGTCACTATTAAAATTACATTAAATTTGAAATTAAAAAAAAAATTAATTAATTATCCCCTGATTGGGGTTGAATTGTCTTCATATTATGAACATAGAAGTGATACACCGCCTCCTAGCACTTCAATTGATTTCTCCTTCTTCGTTTTTTCATATTTTTGTTAGTTAATATTTCACTATGTAGGAAGCTAGATTCAGAAAAACTTTATACATAATGTGAACATAGGTATTTCTTAATTCAACTTGAATTTATTTTTCATAATTGGGGTGAACTTGGTTCTAGAATATACTTACTTTCACGTAGGGTGTCTTCTTTATTCTTCAAATGTTTTTTTTTAATACCTGTTATAGGTACTCATTGTAACTGTGCTGGACCTTTGAATTAGTTCTTAAATTCCATAACGAAGGAGACATGATAGTAGATATTCGTATAATACATTCAGCTGATTATTTTACCCCAAAAACGATCACAATTTTCGATATTTTTTAAAAAGAGGACAAAAAAAGGATTTCTTATCCAAAAAATGTTTTGGTTTTATTACTCTAACCTCACTTACTTTACACGTGAACCGCGAACTGTCAAAGGAGCCTGCAACCAATAAAACTTGATGGACTAAAGTTTTATGATTGGCTGTGAAGGTTCTTATTCTTAGCTGGCGCCCTCTACCTTGTGCAAAAATTGAAATACATGGAGTTCGGTCTCCTTATATAGTCTCCATGGTGGGTATTATGAAACTATTTTGACATAACTAACAGTTAACTTGTAGAGTGACGTCACATATGTTATAGTTACCTTAAAAATGGCGGAATTAACTTTTTACCGGGTACTACGAACGAACACTATTGGTGAAGATCGGTAGGTTGCTATGTAACCACCTAACTTGCTATTGATTAATATTGATTATCGGGCTTGTTTGCCTCACCGACACCGCGTAGTTTCAAATAGGTTCGCCAAACTGTACAGACATAAAAAATGACACCTTAGTATGAAAGGCACTTGAAATTAGAAATCTCACAGATTTGTTCATTGGTGTTGCAGTTAGTGGTATTCTGGCTATATCTGCTGGTACTACAGCAGAACGAAAAGGCAGAGATGTACGATAGATATTTTTATTTGTGTGAAACCAGTACACTCATATATGGACAATTACTTTATATCCACTGACATTAACGATTAGGGCATCTTAACAAAAGATCTATGAAAGAGTTGAGGAATGGTTTAGTTAGTAAAGCACATTTCACTAAACAAAATCATCAGCCATGTGTAGTATGTCTGCAAGGAAAGCAAACTGTGGAGAAGTTTCCAAAACAAAAGGCTGAACGAGCTTCAGACTTGCTAGAGTTGGTATATACAGATCTGTCAGGGCCTATGAAAGAATCATCATGGGGAGGTGTAAGGTACTGTCTTACTTTTATAGACGATTTTAGTAGGAAGGTAACTGGTTAGATGCTTAAAGAAATATCTGAAACACTTAGTAGATTTCAAGAATACAAAGCGTGCCAGAAAATCGAACAGGTTAAAGAATCAAATGTTTGCGAAGTGATAACGGAACAAGAATTTTTAGACGTTTTAAAAGAAATATGGAATACGTCAACAGACTTATTGTCCATACACTCCTCAGCAAGATGGTGTTGCTGAGAGGATAAATAGGTGTTTAGTAGAAAAAACCAGACTATTTGATGCTAACTAAGGTAAGAAGTATTGTGCTGAGGCTATGAACACGGCCATATAACTAAAAAATAGAGTTCCTGAAGCAGCTGTAAGCGATTGTGTACCTGAAGAAAGGAGGACAGGAAATAAAATTGATCTGTTGCATCTTAAAAATTTTTAGTAGCAAGGCTCAGATTCATATCACAAACCAAAAGAGAAGGAAACTTGATCCTAAGTATGCAGACTACATTTTGGTAGGCTACTGTGAAGTTTCATGAGGATATATTGTACATCTCTGCCTTTTCGTTCTGCTGTACTATCAACAGATATATTAGTAATACCGCTAGCTGCAACAATTGGTTTCCAAAAAAGTATTTAAGACTTGCTTAACTTTCCAATTGAACAATTTATTTGGCCTCAACTATCAAATTTTTTTTAACATTCCTAGGTTCCCATAGTAAATTACGGAAATAACATTAAATTTCTTGTATTTGGAAAAATTTTAATTTCTCCATAGACATAAATAATGCATATTTCCACGAGGAAATAGACAAAAAACATAAACCTACAGTCATAAAATGAGAAAATGGATTTCACTCGTGATTGTTGGCTTAAAGCAACTTTAGAAAATCGTAAAATTTTACGTTCTTTTGTAATTTTTATTAGCAGCAGTGTTTTTGTCGCTTCACAGTAGATTTCCCATGAAATACGAATCGTACAGCATCACGTGCAGAATTTTATCAATATTTCAAATGGTATTGTATCGTTACAGACGTTAAGCAACTTGGCACGACCTATGTTGATTTATTTTCTCTCTACCGAACTCGCAATAACTGTAATTTAAGCTTATAATAAAAAACACCATCAAATATTAACAGACCAGCTACCAATTGGAAGAGATTGGAAGAGAAATAATATTTTTGTAGGAAATTTATAATTTATAACTCCAGCGTCAGGCCACAATTTTTTATATTTCTCAATCACCTGACAATCTTTCATTGTTCAACTCGTTTCTGATATATTAACCCAATAAATAGGTAAAGTTGAGGCATTTAGATAAATAGTCATTCGGATACGATGTAAAAATACAACGAACAACGATCATAGTTGTTCAAACTACTTCACTATATTATACGAAACAATAGAGGTAAATTGTAGGATAATTAATTCGAAAATAATGGCAGCCACTTAAAGTAAATTGAGTTTTGAATTGAAGGTGTGTCGAATCCGATAATATAACTTTGGAAGTGAGGACCTTAGAAGGGGGTGAGGGACAAAAAGATACCAAAATTAACCTACGCATTGGAAAAAACTGCCGAATTCTAAAACGGAAGGTTCTCTTTCACTTTTTTATTTTTCACCCAAAAATTCTCAATTGAAGCACGTTGATATAAAAATTTAAATGAACTTTTTCTTTTTGGAACTTTAGTTCTTTACGCCAGGTTATGTTTGAGCGACCAGGGGTCGCGAAGCAAAAGATCTGACCGTTACGCGTTACGTTACGCTACGTTATGTTACGTTGATTCGTTATGTGCCTTGCTTGCGTGCGACGCCGTAGGCGGAGTGCTCAATCGTTCAAGTGCGATATGGACAATCCACACGAGTCGAGCAGCATATTTTTTCTACGACCCACTTAAGAAAAAATCTAGAAAATAAAAATTTCTATAAACTGTAATACTTATAACTTCAAATTAAACATTTTACAATTCAATTTTATGTTTCCACTAATTTTGTGGTAAACGTACAGTTCTTGAATGTCCAATTTGTATAATGCTACGGTTTCATTTTTTAAATATACGATGCTGGTATGAGTAGATGTTGCCAGTCGGACTCCCTCATGAAGGGTACCGTACCATTATCTATAATAATGAATATTCTGCTGAATATTTCAAACGTCTACATGTTGTCGTTATTAATATCAAGCAGAATAATTATTTAAAAATAAAATTAACAGTAAAAAAAATTTCCTCACGGGGAATCGAACCCGGGTCTACCGCGTGAGAGTCTGGTATGCTTACTACTCATCCACCAAAGAATATGAAAATCGTTTATCTATAACGTCAAATGTATTACATAATTTTTTTTTTAAAGGAGCTAAAGTTCCTACCATGTGTCCCGCGACACTTTCTACCTTTTTTTGTATGATAGACACAATATTAGGCATTTTGCTAGGTTGTGAAATGAAACCTAGCCTGAAGTTGAAATTAGAATTGATTGACGTAAAAAAAATGGATGGTGAATATACCGCAGGTTCTTGCCTAACTAACTGATTAAATTTGGTAGTAAACTAAGCCTGTTCGCAGGGCTTTGTTACCTTATTGTTCTTAAGAAAAAATTAACTTTAGCAAAACTAGAAAAAAAGAAGAGCAATTCTAGGGCGCCACTAGTTTTCTTTGTTGAAAGAAAAATTAGAAACAAAATCAAATTTAAAGGTTAGCTAACGTTTAATCTGTTAATAAAAAAAGAACTTAACGTTTTTGTGTAGTAAATAAAACTATCGAAGTAAAAAAAATTTATAAAATTTCTATCTTGAAATAACAATAAGGAAAGTGGACTATTGCATCTTGAATATCTGGAAAATAGTGAGTGACATAATGGAAATAATGAGGAGCAAATAACTAACCAGCCCGCTGCAAAAAAGCGTTTTGATAGTTAAACGTATGCCTCCTTGAGATTCGGTAATTTTGCTCATTTTCATTAACAATCAAGCGAAATAAATATTTGCCCGTGGGGGAACGACAGATAATTTAATTGTTTGTTGCAATGAAAAATTGCATTTTGCAATTTTAGTTTCACGTATGCCAAGACACCAAACGTTAGATTATGAAAATGAATCCATCGCAAAATGATCGTCATACGTGCAGCGTGGAACTTAAGGGCTGGCACACACTCCTAAAAGTGTAACAAATTATATTATCACTAAATCATATTATCTCTTATACCCTTTTGCAATTGTCCCTTTTTTGGCCTAAAGTGCACAGATGTCGAAGGGCATACGGTTCTATCGCGTCTAAGTATATTGGCACCTGTATTCACCTGTATTGATTGGAAGGGTATTGGCAATGACATTTTCACATTCAATTGAAATTGCCAAGTGTAATTAACATTGAAAATTATATATTTTCCAAACGGCATACTTTTATTGTATGCCCTTCGACATCTGTCACTTTAGGCCAAAAAAGAGCCAACTGCAAAAGGGCATACGTAATAATATGATCTAGTAATAATATAATTTGTTACCTTCAAGGGTGTGTGCCAGCCCTTGAATTGCACGCTGCACGTATGCCGATCATTTTGTGATGGATTTTTTTTCATAAACTAACGTTTGGTGTCTTGGCATACGTGAAACTAAAATTGCAAAATGCAATTTTTCATTGCAATAAACAATTAAATTATCTGTCGTTTCCCCCAAGGGCAAATATTTATTTCGCTTGATTGTTAATGAAAATGAGCAAAATTACCGAATCTCAAGGAGGCATTCGTTTAACTATTATCACGCTTTTTTGCAGCGGGCTGACGGTCTAATAGGGCAAAAAAAATTATTGGCAAACAAACTATTTGCTGGTGTTTTTGTTTTTTGTTTCTGGCCAAAAAATAGTTGCCTCTTAGCATGGAGTCTTTGAAACAAGAAAAATCATATTGTCGAAAGTGGTATTATATATCTCTACTGATCCTTAATAAGTTAACACCCTATTGGACAATTGATGGAGAACGGCAAAGTTTTTAAGATGGTCAAAATTAATTGTTTTGGGAAAATATACCCCTTTTTGACCCGTTGTGGAAAAGTATTGTTGTGTGTTTTTTAAAATGTTTTAAACGAAGTATGACCATCTTAACATTTTTTTCGGACGTAATAATTGTATATGCATTGAATTTGTGGCAATTACTTATATCTTTCAAAAGAGTCTTTAAAAAACTGGATATCATCAGCCAAAAAAAGTCACAGACAAAAATTGACATTTTTTTCGCAAAACGTTAATGCTAAACTGTCAACTAGCTGACTAGTGATCAATGAATGTCATATATTTAATCCCGACACTTGACAGAGCTGTCCAAACAAAAATGGAAAATTGTTAAAAAAGTGCACATTCCTTTGTATTTTATTTCAATTACTTGAGATTTTATGTACAATTTTCTATTTTTCAAATTTGATATGAAATTTTTTAATTGCACAGCTTGGAATCTGTGAAAAATTTAAAACATGAACAGTTGGTTTTTTATTTCTCCGGGGCTGGAATCGTAATTAGTGGCCAAAGAAAACCTCACCTATCAATTTTGTTGAACATTGTATAAGTATTTCTCCAGTTATTCAATTTGATCAATAAGTGTCTGTGAGTTTGGTGTATTTTCGGAGGTTCTTGGATATCGTTTGCTTCCATTGCAAAGTTGAAAGGAAACAAGGTAAGTACTTGAAAACACTGTAAAACTATCCACAAAATGGTTAATTGAGGTTATAAATGCCAATTCGTTGACAGAACCGTGAAAACAGAACCATTATCAGAACTCGAAAGCCACGTTTGTTCACAATGTTGACTTTAATCGATAACCCTTCCTCTCGAAAAAGTTAACTCCGTCATATTGAAGTTAACTATAACATGTGACTTCATTCTACAAGTTAACTTTCAGTTATATGTCAAAATAGTTACCCAGTTACCCGTACTAGACTTGTCAACTGTCACTCGATCGAGGTGAAATAATTGATTCCATTTTGAATTGTTCATGTTATACAAAATGGGTACTTACTATTGTACGTCAAGCTTCACTTTTTTCATTTTAGTTGAATTAGAATTGCAATAGTTAAGAAAAACTCGCTGATAACCTGTAAACACGCCTGAATTTACTGGCATTTCATTTAAAATTCTTCCAGCAATTCTTCGAGTCTGCAAACGACATGTTGCCAAATTATGGTACGTGCCAGGGAAATCTTTTCTCGACTGCAATTTATATTTCTCTTTATTTTCTCCTTCCGACCTCTGATTCGTTTAACTTGGAGATTTCAAGTAGCTTATAAAGAAAAATGTGAATGACAGACGTTTATTAGGTGACGTTACGGATCTCATTTTTGATGATTTATACATAGTTTATTCATTTTAATATGAAATTTGTTTCGTTGGAGAAACTGACGCAGTTAGTTTTATATACGAAATAATTTGTCAGGAATGTATTTTATTATTTGGGATTAATTTGGTGAGTTTGTTTCAAGCATCATCAGTATTTACGATTGATCATATTCCGTACAGTTTAAGTTCACTCAGCTTGAAGCAAAATGAGCAGTAGGCAAAGGTGGTAACTTGGTTAACACTAGGATCCTTTCTCTGTGCTGACTTTTTCCAAGAATGGATCCTCTCAAATTTAAAACCTAATAATTAAAAACTCGAAATAATTATATATTGTGAAAATCGTAACTTGGTCTAATTCTTAATTATTGTATAGGATGCTCATATTGACTTTCTTTGGTTTCCTTGCAATCATACAACCGAGATCCAAATGAGTTTCGGACATTCTGTAATATTTCTGGGGTTTTTCGCCGACATTTTTGGATAATTTGCTGAGTAAATCATTAATAGATGCTGGGTGAGTGGCATAAATTTTGGTTTTAGGAAAATCCCATAAAAAAAGTCTAGGGGGAAGATCGGGTGACCTAGGTGGCCACTTCAACATTGGTTCTCCTCCACCTATCCGTTTGAAATCCGTCTTGTTGAAGCGCTAGCAAAGCTTCTGACATGGCATCACAATTTCTAAGTATTTGTGTTATTTTGGGATCAATAGGTACCTCACTACCATGGTTGAAATAATACCCTTCTTGGTGTGCGTCATCGATTGTTAATGTCTTTCTAACACATTACGTAGGAAGAAATGGAAAAAAAGGCAGGTCTGTGATTAATCCTAATTAAAATATCACAATAATGAACCGTTTAAATGTATTACAAACGTTAACCCTAATCTTTGACTTACAAAAATTTTATTGGTTGATGTTTAGATTACGCTCAAGCTCAATCTATCAATCGAGAGTTTAAAATACTATGAAGGCGTTACTTTCGTAGCGGCAATAAGTCTTACGTTTTTTTCTACTGTCACACTGACAGTTCTTGACAGGTCTGTACTTTGTTGTTTACAGTCAATTATTATTTATGAAAAGTGAGTATTAATCTTATCGTTTTATTTATATGAATAATACAAAAATATGCATGAATACACACGGAAATACATCAGTATTTTTAAAGTTCTCAAGTATTTTCAGTTAGAAGAAGAAGCTGGTAATTATTAATTGCATAGCCTCTTCGAATTTGGCTAAATACAATCCTGATGATCTTATTTATCAAACTTAAGGTTAGCTATATATCAAAATAGCAAATAAAATAAACGACATGCCGAAAACCCGGATATACGTCACAATCAATGACGCACACCAAGTAGGGTATTATTTTAACTATACTTCGTTTGAGCAGAAAGAGTGTCCATTAATTCGATTATTGACGAGCTTCAAATTTGTTCATAAAAGTGATGCCTTTAGAGTTATGTGGTGTGAAAATACAAACAATAGCGTCTTGGAGTTATTCAAAACGAGAACGCATAGTAATTTGAGGTCCCCACTCTCTGGCTCCGCAGGTCATGTGATCTACTGGCACTTAAGAATATCAACGAAAAATTTACACGAAAATATTCAGTTTGTCGAGGAAATTGTTTGACTTCGTTCATTTTGTTGTAGTTTGAAGTGTGCTAAAGTTTACCTGTTGAATGATAAAAAGAAAAATAGCCTAGCAGATAGACCAAAATAACATTTCGATCGTGACTGGGGAGAATGGAAGACCTTGAACATCCAGAGCATAGAGGAATTAAAAATCTAATTTCCTGTTCATTTCAGCGGTACGGTTTGGTATTCTTAGCCTCTTTTGAGAAGTTGCCAATGCAACAGACAGATATAAAATGACTTGTTACTGGAATGTACCCACTGATGTTTAATAAAAAAAAATAAGTGTCTCATCTCAATTTTGTTTCATGATAGAAAAATTAATTTAAATATCAACTTACTCAGTGGATAAGGTGGAAGGTGAAGTGAGACTGTTACTATGAAATGAGAATAATTGGTAATGATAAAGCCAAATTAAGTACAAACATTTGCATTTAATTTTCACGCTTATATTGTTATCATTTTTGAACGTATAAAAAGAATTTTTTCGTGCAATAACGCGCGAAGTCATTATTTTGCGTTCTCAGCAGAGTCCGCGGCTGTTGCCCATAGCAACAACTTCCAGAATCTGCTTGTCTCGACCTGAAAAACACTACTTTCCAGTCTTGTAACGTAAATTACTATTATTCACAACCATATATGTAATGCTGTCATTATTAACGTCATTGATGGCTAGAAAGTGTCATATTACACACCTCTACTTACCGCCCTGACTGCCCGCCCTCATCGATCACTTACCGCCCTCACTTCCCACCCTCTAAGAATTCATGACTTTATCTTTCAACGTCGGTTTCATGTGTAACCCTGTTGATTAGAGGCTACAACCCACCCTAAATTCCAATTTCACCATGTATAAAAATGTATGTTCCATAGTATTACTTCCAGTAGAATTATCTTCATACACATGCTTTGACTATAAATGGTCATTACACTGACCTGACAGCAATAAAACATTCTCTTTTTTGTTTACCGCCGAATGATTATCGTTTCCATTTGGGTTTGATATGCAGATGATGTAGTGATAGCTGTAGGCAACGCCTCTACGGATTCACTGTGAAAATTCTTCACGCTTCAAAAAAGAATACTCAGCTCTCTCTAGAATCGTCTCGAAGGGGCGTGCAGATGGAAATCCAGTGACAATATTGCAAAGAAATAGCGTTATGCACGTAGGTGATAAATGGAAAGGAAGATAAAGTGTTTAAGACTATTTTATGCTGTTGTGTTTTTATCGGGTCCAGTAACTTAACGTTACTGATATATGTTTTAAAATATATTTTTTGTCATCAAGAACATGTTTTGAAGTAAATTATAGATTGTTTATTGGATTTGATTTGATATACCGGGTGTCCCAAATTATCGTGTACTGGCAATATCTCGCTTATTTGACAAGATAGTTGATAAATGAAAAAAGGTAGAAAATGTCGCGGGACACACGGTAGGAACTTTATTTCCTTTTAAGCAAAAATTTCTTAAATCAATAAATAAATACACATATTAATGTAAGAATTTATTTTACTCTGGATGAAACTTCATTTAACAAAAATATACAGCAGTATTAATTATAAATAAAAATGAAAATCTTATCATTAAGTTGATTGGCACAATAGTTATTTATGATGCAAGTGCGTGAAGTTATACTTTTGCGCACGAGTTGCGAAAATGCCAAAATATTATATGAAATAATCCGTACAAACTAACAACAAATACTCAAAACAGAATAAAATGGGTATTTAAGGGGACCTCAGATTTTATAAAATTATTTAATACATCTGACGTTATAGATAAACAGTTTGTATATTCCTCGGTGGTCGAGTAGTAAGCAAACCAGACTCTCACGCAGTAGACCCGGGTTCGAATCCCAGTGAAAAAGTTTTTTTTTAATTGTTAATTCTATTTTTAAATAATTCTTCTGTTTGATAATAATGACAACAGGTAGACGTTTGAAATATTTAGCAGAATATTCATTATTATAAATAATGGTACGGTACCCTTCATGAGGGAGTCCGCAGCATCGTAAATTTAAAAAGGGAAACCGTAGCATTATAGAAATTGGACATTCAAGAACTGTACGTTTACCACAAAAAATATGCCCTTTTACATTTAAAAACAAGCTGCCAAATGTCAAATCAATTTATCCATCAATTTTTAAAGTAATCGAATTAAAACATTCAATTTTTCAAAATTTCAACAACACCCTGTATTTCGAAAAGTAAATGTGCTAGACCCCTCAATCCTCATATCATTTTGTCCAATTTCACGAGAGGAATCTACATGCAAACGTTGTAGCTACCCCTCACTTTTTATTTTCAAATGGCACACCCTGTATATTGTCATAGAATGTTCCGTGTCGCTTCCTTTGGAACAACAACGATAGACCATACTTGGTATTTTTTCAATTAATAATAACAAAAGCATCAATATTCCATGAAGTATAAATTTCAACTGAAATACCTCCGATGCAATTCAAAAAAACTAATAGTCTAAGATCCGAACCTAGGTCGACCTTCACCGAGTTGATAATAGAATGAAACATATTTTATCATGAACTTAGTATATTAGAAAATATATTAAAGATGGGTTGGCTAAAAAAATCCTGGACAGACAATGTCTAATTATTTTTGGAAAAATGTTTAAAAAAAATATTACATCATCAAGATAATAGGAAAAATTGTCTGTCATCAAAAGCGCTGTTTTATTGCGAACACGTTGATATGGGGTTGTGTGCAAAAAAATCGGTCCCATTTGGGGTTTGCGAATTTCAAAGATTGTATCGGTCATATATTATATGCGACGCAATGTACCCCAGTCTAGTTTGCAACCATCATTACACGGAGGACATCTCATAGCCCCGCGCATAGATGGCGCGAGTTACGAAACGTAAACCGTCAACGTTAACATTAATTTTAGTTAACTAACCTTTAATACCAGATCTTATAAATTTACACACATTGTGAATTAAGCCAGATTGTTTGTAACCTTAATATAATAAACGTCTCAATTTTGTAGTTTTTCGTTTTTTAAAAAGTATTTTTCGAAGTGAAGAAACATTTTTGGCGCAGTCAGTAGGATTTTCGGAAATTAAACGTATAGTACGAGTGATTTTTCGTTTCAACGATTAACCGAAAATTTGAACTTTAAGTTGTCGTTAGTTCGAGAGTATATTGAATTGTGAACTGTTAAATCCGTTTGAGTGAATATCGATTGGATCCCGATAGTTCCAGACAACCGATCACCAGCTTCGAGGAAGAAAGAAAAACGAAGATTACAACCTGGGTACAAAACAGCATCGTTTGGACCTTTAGGAATTAGAATAAGCTAGAAGTAAGAAAATGAGAAGAGTAATTATATTGTAAGTAAGCTCAGTTATTTCCTTAATTTTCCTTTGTCCTTTGATAGTAAAAGCATATATTTTAAAGATTTTTATGAGTGATCTAGAGATAAGACAATTAGAAAGTTTATTAGAAAATAGTTTAAGCTTAGTCGATACTGATTCTTCAAATAATTTGCTAGAAACTTCTTTAGATTTAGAAAATTTTATCGATAATTTAAATATGACTACTCCAGCAGTTAACTATTCATTGCTTAAATTATATTTAGACTCTATTCCATGTTATGACGGAAACCCTCATACTTTAACTATATTCATAGGAAATTGTGAAAGTCTCATTTCAGTATTCGCTAGTGAAATTGATGTAGCTTTGAACACCTTTTTGTTAAAAGCTATTATTGGTAAACTTACAGGGCGAGCTCAAATGTTAATTGGTTCCCGAACCGAATTAAGAACTTGGAATGCAATTAAAGATTCTTTAAATTTAAGTTTTGGTGATCAACGGAATATTGATTGCCTAGTTCAAGATTTAATTAATTTAAGACCTTTTAGAAATGAACCTCCGTATAACTTTGGCATGCGTTGTCAAGATGCACGCAGTTTAATTTTTTCTAAATTAAATTCATCCAGTAATATTAGTGATAGTGAACGTAAAATTCATCTTGAAAATTACGATAATTTAGCTTTAAAAACTTATATACAAGGTTTACCTTTACCATTACAAACAAATGTTCGATTACGATTACCAAATAATTTAGAAAAAGCAATGAGTTTAGTTATCGAAGAAGAAAATTTTATGTATTCAACCCATAGAAATAATAACTTAAATTCTAACAGCACTTTTAGACCCAGTTTAAGAGTAACACCAGCTAAAAATCCCAATTATCGACTACCAAGTCCTACATTTTCACCAAATTTCAGTAATTTACAATCTTATCAATCAATGCCACAATTACCTCCTCCAATTATACAACAAAACCCACTACCACGTCCACCTTTTGTAAATTCGTATCAATTTAGACCAAATTTCCATACTAATAATAATTCCAATTTTAGTACCAAAAATAAATTTCCTACTCAACGTACCCCCGTTTTTCAAAACTTAAATCATCAACAAAATTTCCAAAATCAAAATCGTCAACCAATTTTTCAAAATCAAAATAGCCAAAAACCAAATAATCGACCCAGCAATCTCCAAAATTATGGACCAGAGCCCATGGACACATCTTCAGGAAATACTAGATTCCAGCCTAAACCAAACTTTATATCAACTGAACTTTATAACCAAACTATTAATAATCCAAACCAATATCAATATACTAATGATAATATTCAATCTAACAGCTCATTTGAACCCCAAAATCTAAATCCAACAGAAACTTCGAATGACATTGATCCTTATTCTCATGAACCGGAAATACAATACTCTCACGATTATAATAATTATCCATCTACATATGTTAACAACAGTGTAACAGATTATCAAGAAATAGATACATATGATGACCCTGAACTTCTGGAAACTGCAAATCAGGATTTTACCCGAGTCACACATTCACACAACCAGACATAATACTTTTAAATGCATTAAAAGCAAATTTACCTTTTATCAAAATTCCAGAAATTAACGCAAACTTTTTAGTTGATACCGGCAGTTCAAAATCTCTTATCAATCCAGATTTAGCTTACAAGTTTTATCAAAATCGCATTTTTAAAGAACAATTCAATATTCAAACAGCACACAATATTTCTTATCATGATGAGGTCGCTTACACTCCTTTATTTAAGATTTTTAACTTGAAAGAATTTCATAAATTTTATTTCTTTAAATTTAGTAACAGATTTGATGGCATAATTGGTGTAGATTTGTTAAAACAATTGAATGCCAATATAAATGTTAATCAAAAACGAATAATTACTCCAAAAGCAGTTATTCCCTTAATTTTTGACTCAAATAGTGACCCCAATTATATTAAAAATCATTCTATTATTATACCAGGTCGTTGCCAACAAGTTGTCAAAATTCCTGTTACCGAATCAAATGGCATAGGTGTACTTGAATATGAAAATTTTGGAAAAGGACTCGAAATGCCAAAAGCTTTGGTAAATATTTTTAATAACTTTGCAATAACAACTATTATTAACAGTAATGAAAATTCAGTTAAATTAGATATTAATGAACCTTTCAAAATTGAAATTTTAAACTTAGTCGAAGTCAATTTTGTCGAAAAAATGGATATTGATTCCGATTCTCAATTATCAATTCCACAAGATAATAAACTTAAAGCAAATTTGAAACATCTTAGACTTTCCCACTGTAATGAAGAAGAGAAAAATTCTATTAAAAATCTTTGTTTCCAATATCGAGATATATTTTATTGCGAAGGAATACCATTAAGTTTCACTAATCAAATAAAACATAAGATAAATTTAACAGATGATAGCCCTATTTATGCAAAATCTTATCGATTTCCCGAAATCCACAGAGAAGAAGTAAATAGACAAATTACAAACATGCTAGACGAAGGTATTATCGAACGTTCCACTTCCCCCTTCTCTTCACCAATTTGGATTGTACCAAAGAAGCCAGACGCTTCAGGTAAAAAGAAATGGCGTTTGGTAATTGATTACAGAAAATTAAACGAGAAAACTATTCAAAATCGATACCCTATACCACGAATACACGAAATATTAGACAGATTAGGTAGAGCAAATTACTTTACGACACTTGACCTTGCAAGTGGTTTTCACCAAATCGAAATTGACCCACAAGACGTTGACAAAACTGCTTTTAGCACTCCCCAAGGACATTTTCATTTTAAACGTATGAGTTTCGGACTTAAAAATGGTCCATCAACATTTCAAAGTGTCATGGACAATGTACTACGAGGACTGACAGACGAATCTTGCATAGTTTATTTGGACGACATTTTAATATACAGTACATCCCTTCAGGAACACCTAGAAAGACTAAAATCCGTATTTAATAGACTTAGACAGCACAATTTAAAAGTTCAACTTGATAAATCTGAGTTTTTGCAAAAGACAATAATGTATTTAGGACATGTGATTACCCCCGACGGCGTGAAGCCAAACCCAGACAAAATTTCTGCTATCAAAAATTATCCAATTCCTAAAACACAAACAGAAATAAAACGTTTCTTAGGACTTTTAGGCTATTATAGACGTTTTATCCCTGACTTTGCTAAAATTACGAAACCTTTGACAAAATGTTTGAAAAAGGACTCAAAAATTTTACATGACGAAGAATTTATAAATTCATTCCAAATTTGTAAAGAAATACTAACTAATGACCCTATTTTACAATACCCGGATTTTTCTAAGACATTTATACTTACGACAGACGCTAGTAAATATGCAATCGGTGCAGTTTTATCCCAAGGAAATGTACCTAACGATAGACCCATTGCATTTGCTTCACGGACCCTAAATGAATCCGAAATAAACTATTCAGTTATCGAAAAAGAATTGCTTGCCATTGTATGGGCATGTAAACATTTCAGGCCATATTTATATGGAAGACAATTTCACATTTATACAGACCATAAACCCCTTTCTTGGCTATTTAGTCTTAAAGAACCTAACTCAAAATTAGTTAGATGGCGTTTAAAACTAGAAGAGTTTGATTACAAAATATTCTATAAAAAAGGCACATTAAATTCTAACGCTGATTGTTTATCCCGAATACCTATCAATGCATTAGAAACCGAATCAGTGATTAATAACCCCGGAAATTCACATGACGACATTCTAGATTTCTTACAGCAACTGGCCGAAACTATTCCCACAGACCCTCAACCTTCTACTAGTAATACGAACCCATCCAAAATAAATATTTTATCTGACATTCAAATGCATAAACCCACAAACACACAAGAAAACGATGAACGTAATAGTTTAAACACACCAGAACCCTTTTGGACAAAAAATGACTCTGACGACTCTGACGACTCTGAAACAAATCATTCAGCAACTGAAAATACTAGTAATGGTATACCGATCCTTGACGAAATGATAAATAATAAGGTACACCAAATTCTTGTTTATCCAAATTTATATTCAAAAACAGATGTTTCCCACGAAACATACGAAAATCAAAAAATTATGAAAATCAAAATTCCAGAAAAAGACAATGAAAGTTTTATTTTTCACTTTATTGCCGAATACACAGATTTGAACAAAACTTTTTATATGTACTTCCATAATGAAAATTTATACCGTGATTTCAATAACGTTTATTTGAAACATTTCTCTGCGAACGGCCCAAAATTAATTAAATGCACCCAATTAAAAAATACAATTGAAGACAAAGAGGAACAAATCATTTTACTAAGAAACTATCACGAAGGCAAAACCAACCATAGAGGAATCAATGAAACTTTAGAACGATTACGCAACCTTTACTATTGGAAAAATATGAAAATTACAGTAACGAATTATATTAATAGTTGTACCATTTGTCAAAAGAATAAATATGCCAGACAAACCCCCTATGTTCCTATAGTGTTAACAGAAACAGCTAGTAAACCCTTCGAAATTATTCATATGGATGTCTTCATCTATGACGGCAAAAACTATCTAACTCTAACCGACGCCTTTACTAAATTTGCTCAAGCTATCTTTATTCCAGGTAAATCTGCAATTCTCATTAGTAAAGCACTTATTAAATATTTTGTTTCTTTTGGCGTTCCCCAATCAATAATAGTAGACAGAGGCACAGAATTTAATAATGAAACAGTCAAAGATCTTTTAGCATTACATAAAATAAAAGTACATTTTACAACAACAGGTCACCACGAATCAAATTCAATAGCGGAAAGATTACATTCTACTCTGGTAGAACACTTACGACTTTTAAGAGAAATTTACCCAGACGAAAATGACTTAATGGACTATGCAATAATTGGTTACAATAATTCAATACATAGCTCCACAAATTTTACACCATTCGAACTTACCTTTGGACATACTCATTCTAGAAACCCTAACGAAATATTTTTGACTCAATCATTTTACACCGACTACGTTACTAACCATAAAGAAAGATTAAAACACATATACAAAGAAGTACAAGAAAATTTAGACAAGAGAAAACAGAAAGTAATAGAAAAAACAAACACACAAGGTGACACAAACCCAGAATTTAAGTTAGGTCAAACTGTATTCAAAGTTAACCCTAAAAATAGAAATAAAAAAGATAAAACAACAACATAACAAAAATATTAGATAGAAATAAAGTTGAAATATCTAGAAAATTATTAAAAAGAAAAAAACTAACATTAGACAAACAAATAATACATATTAAAGAACTAAAGAAACCTCCCGTTGCAGGTTCCTCTACTGGACCACCGTCACAGGACTAGACACACCCAAATTTCACAACCTAAATGATAATCCTGGTCTTTATCCCCTTCACAAAGGAAACGCACAAATAAAATCAAACTATTGGACGTTTATACAAATATTTGACATTACAAACATAACCAAAGAATTTCTTTTGTTAAAAGAACAATTTAATAATATTCATGACTCCCTATCGAAATCTCCTAGATTTTTTAACTTTACTGAACACTTTAAAAACTCTTATCACATGATTCAATTTATCGAACATAAAATATCACTCCAACTGAATCAATTAAACCCATTTTGGAAAACTCGATCACGAAGATCATTATTCGACGGATTAGGATCTGCAGTAAAATTCATAACAGGAAATTTAGATCAAAATGATGCAAAACGATATGATGAAGCCATTACATCCTTATCGAACAATCAAAACCAATTAAAATCTCTTATCGAAAACCAAATTACTTTACTCCAATCATCCATTAAAAACTTTGAAAATAATTCTAAAATATTAGCTCATAACCAATTAATATTAAGCTCACGTATTAATTATTTACAAAATTTAATTAGAGATACAAAAATTGAAAACGTGGAAACTTACCATTTTTTTGCAATAGAACAAATCGTTTCACAATTTTCTATTAGCTTTCAAATAACCTACAATATACTTGAAGTAATTGAAACAGCTATTAGCTTTGCAAAACTTAACACTTTTCATAATTCTATAGCTGATCCCAAGGACTTATTTTCTGAAATCTTAGAAGTCAGTAAAAATATCGACAACGATAATAAATTCCCAATTGAATTAAAATTACAAAATATTTTACTACTCGAAAAAATTATTGAAATTAAAAGTTATAGTAACGGTAACAAAATTATGTTTTTACTTGAAGTACCTATTGTTGAAAATTCAGAATACAATTACTATCATCTTTATTCTTTACCCACTCCATCAACACAATCCTTCAAAACCATTATACCAAAGTCAAAATTTATCCTTTTAAATGAGCAATACTACGCCTTCTCAGACTCAAATTGTGAAGAAGTATCCCAAGAAGAATTCCTATGCACAGATCTTCAGAAGCTACCAATGACTTTACATGTACCTTGTGAAGTCCAACTTATTAAATATTATCAATCAATAAACACATGTCAACAAATTCCAGCGAAAATCACTAATACCAAAATTCAGAAAATAGAAGAAAACCAATGGATAGTAATCACTCCATCTCATGTGGTTGCTTCCCAAAAATGTGGTAAAGTAATAAACAATATCCCATTAAACGGTAGTTATATAATTGAACTAAATAATCAGTGTGTAGTTTCAATAAACAATATTACATTGAAGACTTTTGCAAGTAAAATGTCAAATTTTAAAAGTGTAGAACTTCCCAAGTTACAATTTTCAAATGAAAACTCAAAAGCGAACTCTTTTAACTTAAGTAAAGTGCAAATAGATTCAGTGAACTTAGACGAACTTAGTAATATTCAAAATGTGCTCCAAGAAGACAAAATCAAACTAACAAAACTGGAATTACCTTCTGTAAATTTTCAAAACATTAGCTTCTACACTATTTTATTATATGTTATAGTTTTTTCAAGTATAGTTCTACTAGCTGTCAATATCATTAGAAGAAAACATAAGAAAACCAGTCAGAAAAATACAAAAAACCAGGCAAACAAGGACTTCAAGAATTTCCCAGTGATTTCGAACTCTGAAGAAACTCCATAGTTCTCTCTTAGGCCGGAGGAGTTACGAAACGTAAACCGTCAACGTTAACATTAATTTTAGTTAACTAAGCTTTTATACCAGATCTTATAAATTTACACACATTGTGAATTAAGCCAGATTGTTTGTAACCTTAATATAATAAACGTCTCAATTTTGTAGTTTTTCGTTTTTTAAAAAGTATTTTTCGAAGTGAAGAAACATTTTTCGCGCAATAAGGACGCGAGTGCTACACCGACAGAGATCTGACTAGATCCTATACCTTCAGACGACGGCAGCAAAGCCACTGCAGCCGATTTGGACCAAGCGCCACGACTACGCGAATCTACGGTTTGATATAATTGCTTATAATTCTTTGAAAAAGTCTTCTTATTCTTATAGATATATTATAGTTGTTATTAATTATTGTAATATGTTGATTATTATAATAAAGATATCAACCCGTCACAAGATTTAAATTTTAACGCGCGTGTACATGTGCGACGAAGAAAAAAAGTTAAAGAGAAAAAAGTGGACAGCAGAAAATTAGAATCAAAAGATAAATATACTGAACCTTTTGTTAGTGAAAAATAAATTTTAATAAATATTTTCTTCTATATAAACCATATAAAAATAATAAAAAAATATCTTACCGAATATACATCGAACATTGATAGATTTTAAGAGTTTTGCCATAACCTTCCCCAAGC
>CAJUYG010001590.1:0-61500 GCA_910591675.1 Galerucella calmariensis | reverse complement strand
TCCTTATAAAAGTACCAATAAACATACAGGCATAATTTAATTTAATCAACAATTACTCTATTTTAGGCCTCTTCCTGTATATATCATTTTTAATTCTCTCTCAACTCCTTCGATTGTTAACCGCTGGCTTTCTCACCTGGATTCTCAAAGACAAATCATCTTGGCTTCATCTAGTATATAAGATTACACGGCTACACTAGTCAATTGGATATCATCCACCAACACTACACCAGCTTTCCACTACCTAGTTTGAAGGGCACAAATAACAACAGTCACCCAGACTTCATCCCATTAGATAGTACACCTGGCTTTCAATACCGAGTAACTATAAAACGGTAAAACGAGGTAGGATCTAAGCATGTTTTCCTAAATTCTCTTTATACTGCTACCAGTAGCATTCCAAATTCTAATAGTGAAGATATAAAATTACTATCAAACTGTGGTAAAGATACAACTTATTGTTACTTCTCTACTGTCATTTCTCTTCATATATATAGAATTAATACCAATCTGTGGCAAAGATACAACTTATTGTCACTTCTCTACTGTCATTTCTCTTCAGTTATATTGTAATTATTCATGTAAACCAAAAGTATATATACCATTGGGTAGTAAGCACCTTGTATGGGAATAACGAGGGTAAACTATTATTACTCGCAGGCGTAAATAATATAATATAATATATTGTATAATATTCATAATATTAGTGTATTTAACAATTAACTTCAAATTCTTCTTTTTTTTGTTTAACTAGTGTCAGTGGGTAGTTTGTTTCCCAGAGAAGTAATACATTAAATTTGTCTATGGTTTTTGCATAGTGGCCGTCACTAGCCAACCGACAAGAAGGTATAAATAATAAAACCAAATAGTTTAATAGATTTTGTTCTCCTTTATCACCTACTACTCACCCACTTTGAACCTGAACAGTTAAGTAGTTATATTTTATTTTGATTATCAGAGATAATCTGTTTTTGGTCAAAGGACCAGTTTCTTGCCCAAGACGGGTAGCATTATCTCATGGCTTTGGGCGTTAATGAATCTAAAAACATTCGGTTCTCTTCCACAGTTTTTGGGTAGCAAGCATGTTTCATGGAGTATTGACCAGTAGGCTACACTTAATTTATTTTCCTATTTCCGGTCTACTTCACGATTGGGATTTTTGGGATACCACTAGGATAGCTTGATCTCTTGAAAGCAGTACAAACTGCTCTGGCACCCAGGATAGAGCTACTCGGTTGTGTCCAACCAGTTGCTTGAGGGATTGTTTGTAGAACCGAACAGTCTTTGAAGGAGCCTGACTATCGGATGTGATAAATATTTTTTCCAAGTTGAGGCGTTTACTAATGTACTTTTTTCGAATATTGTGGAAGTGATTTCCATGGTTGCTGATATTAGTACCTGTAACTTTTTTTCCTACACCCTCAATTACTTTTGTTCCATCATAATAATCAATGAGTGCACCCCTCGTTTTTGGAGCGATTCCGTTTTTTGCTTACCCTCATTGAGGTGAAGTTTGTCAGCATATGAGTATGCCTATCAAACTGAAATCTCGCTGGGATAGACGAACACGTATTTTTAAAAGATCGATAACCATACATTATCATTCCACTAATGTTCACCTATGCAAAATTTCATCCTTATCGAAAACCAAAAAGTGTGTCAAATTCAACTTGCAAGATTTGATCACAGACACTGGAACTAAATAAAAGCTTGTGAAAATCTGATTTCAAGATGCATTCATGTTATCCTATTAAATACTACGTGAACTGAATATTCTCAAATCCTAAATGTACGTGGAGTAAACAAAGTAATTGAGTTTAGTGACTTGTTGGAAGCATTTCCGTATTAATAAATGATCGGATGCAATTACCTGTATGCTACTTAATACATGAAATCCGGAGAGAGTTTTCTGCAAACCTTAGACACGGCAGCGGCACGGTGTTATTTTATAGCCGCTCGACCAAGTTTGTGTAATCAGTAAAAGGTTCAATTTTATGTGTGAACTGGGAAGTAGTTTTGGCAATTACGTGCGACAGAGGGATGTGATAATTCTTTGCTAGATTTCCGGGGTTGACTTACCGCAGCATAGGTTTACATTCCACGAGTGAGTTATGAAGCCGATCAGAAAACGTTTGTAAGATTTAGTACTGGGTGAGATGGGCGTTTTGTTTCCTATGGATTTGTTTGTTGGTTGGTGGGAAAATAACGGTCTGTAAATTCATGTTTTTTCATTCAAATAAAATATAATACTGTTACGATGATACGGTGTAGAAAAAACAACGATGGAACAGCAAATAGTCTGCGAGCCACCGTTGACCAAAACTATACTTGAGCCGGGAGATGGAGGATTGAGCTTCCCCAAACAAAATATGTGATGTCACTCCACCATCAAAATAAACAAATATGTACATCACACCAACACACCATAATATCTATGTATAGCTCTAGGCCACGTTGGTAGCCTCACATTGAAATTTCAAAAGAAAATGAGAAAAACTAGTTATTGAATCCGAAGACATTACACTTCATCTTTACATGAGAAAATCCGGTCAAACAAGTAAATTCTGGAGCCACTGTGGACTTTAAGCACACAGCAAACCTCCTTTGAGTGACAGATGCCTTCCATATTGTTAAATCAGATATTGAGGCTTGTGGTGTATCCTTTGTAAGGTCTGTTTATTATGTATTCCGAAATGTGATTGTATTTAAACTCATTTCTATTTTATATCTTGGAAAATTGAGCAGTCACCATATAAGTATTAATAAGGAGCTTACTTGGGAAAACAAATAAGGCCTTTAGTGTTGATTAATGTTAGAAGACATCTTTATTTGGAATAAGGGAGTTGCCAACACTCATCCAATCGCCATTTATGTTCTCACATTATCAATGGTTAGTAGTATATCATGAAGCGGAGCACATAAAGTATCTTCTTATTATCCGAATATCATATACTATTTTTCCTTCAAACGTGCATAAGTGATTTTATTAAAGATAAAGCAATAAAAGAAAATGAATTTCTTGATAAGGATAACAAAATTGAATTTTCCACTTATTCTACTGTATATTCCCTTTTGGGTATCGATATCATGGATATGTACTTGTTTGGCATCTATCAAAACAAATATTGCGAATAATGTGTTTTTCAACGGTCGGGAGTAGAAATCATTTCCTATGACATTAAAATTAGAACAGAAGTAGTCGATTATTCCCAAGGAAGTATAATGTTTCCAAGGAAGTTCACCTTATGGAGAACTGAACCGAACTAGCACCTTAATTTGACAATTCTTTTTTTAGACGACGCCATCTGAAAGTTGCTTGTTCTGTATTCATTTACATACCGAAAGTTGCGTTTTGAGTGTTCCATGTAGTGAAAGTGAGAGTTTCGTACTGCAAAACACTTTCAGGACGCTTTTTGAGTGTTCCATGTAGTGAAAGTGACAGTCTCGTACTGCAAAACACTTTCGGCACGCTCTGATAAAGATATACATATTCCATCTGCATCCAATCCAATAAATATTAATAATTGTCCTGGAGGTACAATCAACATTACTTTTTGCAAATAATAAATGAAGTAATATTGACATTGCGAATATCATTAAGTTCATTAAATTGTTCAATAAATAAAAATGATCAAAATTTCCTTTCCTCATTGTAATTAAAAAAAAGGTAGAACGTGTCGCGGGACACACGGTAGGAACTTTAGTTCCTTTTAAGCAAATAGTATGTAATACATCTGACGTTATAGATAAACAATTTGCATATTCCTCGGTGGTCGAGTAGTAAGCAAACCAGACTCTCACGCGGTAGACCCGGGTTTGATTCCCCGTGAAGAAGTTTTTTTATTGTTCATTCTATTTTTGAATAATTATTCTACTGTAACGAGTTATTTTTTTTGGAACCGATTTGAGGTCTTTCTTTAAAGTTTTTCATTTTTTTTTAGTTTACTACTTAGTTTAAATAACTCGTTACTAACTTTCCGATTCCCTTTTGTTATCGAATTATCATTTTTCATTTTTATTACCGTTATATTATAGTTATAGTATTTTTTATATTAGTCCGGAGGTACGTAAATTTATATTGAATCATGAAATTTAATCATTTCCGAAGTTAAAATTTTTCATTTGAAAAGGACATTGGGTATATATACCGTTTAATTTAATTTATTTAATTCCGAAAGACGTCTGGTATATGACAAATTTTTTTACAGTTTTTGATAAAAATTTTACTAATGAGAAATATAAAAAGGACAGGAGTGTGGTATTTCGAGGCTCTCTCTGCTAGTGCTCTCAGCCTTCTGCTCTTTGTTCGTAGTTCGCTACTGATTCCGTTATCAGTGTTAGTCCGAGATTTTATTTACCGATCCGGTTCCCGGAGTTTTATATTAAAAGACAATAATTCTTTTTGAAAGTGGTGAACAGATAGTTCAATACCGAAGCCAATTCACGAAGGTAGAATATTTTAATAATCACCGTATATTCGTAAATTTCCGTACTTCCGTAAAACTAGAAATAGTTTGATCTATTTTTTTTTATTTTCTGACTGATTGATTTTTTTATTTTACTTTGTTCATTTTTATTCTACCTAACCGGCACTATCGAATTAGTGTGTTTTGTCTTGGGAAAAATTGTTTTTCATGATAGTACTTAGTCATTTATTTTTTATTGTTTTTTTTATACTTTCTGGATTTTGATTCAAGTCTGTGGAGTCGAAATCGGTTAAGTTTTTTTTATTTATTTTTTATAACAACCACTTTGAATAAAAATAATTTGTTCTAGACAAGTTGTTTTTTTTATTGCTAAACAAGTAATTGGTATTTATTGAATATTCGCCGACTCTCGATTGAGGGTACGATTTTATGTCTTTTCAATTACAGGGCATTTATATTTAATCACAGGACATTTATATTTAATTGATACTGTTTAGTATTGTGATATTTTAGTTTTATTTCTACTCTGGTGTGTCGATAATAAGTTATTTTTTTTACCTTTGAATTTTATTTCCGAGTTAGCAGTTTTCAATAGCTTCTGTTTAATAACTCCGTTAAATCCGAAGGGTTTCTTGAACTTGGAAGAGGCTTAGCCACAACTTGTTCAGTTACCTGGCAGATTTAAACGTTAGTTTCGTGGTCCAATACTTCATTAGTGATTTCCCGTGTCTCCGTTGAATCCGAAGGGTTACTTGAACTTGGAAGAGGCTTAGCCACAACTTGTTCGATTACCCGGCAGATTTAAACATCCATTCCGTGGTTAAATTATTTGTCTTAGTAAATACCCGCGTCTCCATTGAATCCAAAGGGTTACTTGAACTTGGAAGAGGCTTAGCCACAACTTGTTCAATTACCTGGCAGATTTAAACGTTCGTTTCGTGTTCAAATATTTTTTTTTGTAATTTCCCGTGTCTCCGTTAAATCCGAAGGGTTACTTGAACTTGGAAGAGGCTTAGCCACAACTTGTTCGATTACCCGGCAGATTTAAACATTTATTCCGTGGACAAATTATTTGTCTCAGTAAATTCCCGTGTCTCCGTTGAATCCGAAGGGTTACTTGAACTTGGAAGAGGCTTAGCCACAACTCGTTCGATTACCTGGCAGATTCAGACGTTCTATCACCGTTCCGTGGATCATATATTCCATTATAATCGCATTTCAGTAGATTTCAGTGTCTCCTTTGAATCCAAAGGGTTTCCCGAACTTGCAAGAGGTTTAGCCACAACTTGTTCGGTTACCCGGCCGATTTAAGTTGTATTTGATAAATTGACCGGCCTCGACCGTTTCGTCCGTTACTATATTATCCCCTTTATTCGTCTCATCCCTGTAGATTCAGAATTAAAAAGACCACAGAGTATTAATAGACTAGAGGATTCAAATCCTGTTTCATTTGTTATCAACCGTAAACTATAAATTGAAGGACCGATATTTGAAACATCCGTGTTGTAAATTTGATAGACAGATAGGTAAATTGTAAAGGTAAATTCAACAAGACCCCTGGAGTTTTCCGTAACCTCCATCTGAGGCTATCTGGAACTCTTGACGCTAAGGGTCAAGGGGCCGTGGAGCAAACCACGTTAAAAATCTGGCGCCCGAGCATTCCGTCGAAGGATTTAAAGTGAAGGGTGGCCATAGTGACGTGTTCGTGTGGCAGGAGCCACGTGAAGGAAGAAAACACGTTACACTACTTGATATTAATAACGACAACAGGTAGACGTTTGGAATATTTAGCAGAATATTCATTGTTATAGATAATGGTACGGTACCCTTCATGAGGGAGTCCGACTGGCAACATCTACTTATCACAGCATCGTATATTTAAAAAGGGAAACCGTAGCATTATACCAATTGGACATTCAAGAGCTGTACGTTTACCACAAAAAAATTAGTGGAAACATAAAATTGAATTGTGAAATTTTCAATTTGGAGTTATATTACAGTTTATAGAAATTTTTATTTCCTAGATTTTTTCTTAAGTGGGTCGTAGAAAAAATATGCTTGTGATGCCTTTTGGTCAAAATATGAAATTATTAATTATTATTATGAAATATTTAAATAAAAGACATAAATTCCCTTGAAGCTATCCTTGAAGTATCCATCGACGATACATTCATTACATGCTGTTCGACTCGTGTGGATTGTCCATATCGCACTTGAACGATTGAGCACTTCGCCTACAGCGTCGTGCTCAAACTTCGTCCTCGTGCGATATGGCCATCATATCCACACTAGTTGCACAAACTACCCTTTCTATCAAAATATACCCTTTTACATTTAAAAACAACCTGCCAAATGTCAAATAAATTTATCCATCCATTTTAAAGTTATCGAATTAAAACATTCAAGTTTTCAAAATTTCAGCACCCTGTATTTCGAAAAGTAAATGTGCTAGACCCCTCAATACTCATATCATTTTGTCCAATTTTACGAGAGGAATCTACATGCAAACGTTGTTATTGCCCTCAACGTTCGAGATGCTTATACTATTTTCTGCGCGATCGTATTGGAATAAATTCCGAATAAAATGATTTAGCTTTCATCGAAGTGAACAAAATGTCAAAAGTGACAATCGCGCAAAAATAATTATGGAAATAATAGTAAAAATTCATCCGAACAAATTCAAGTAGATCACCAGCACTGCGAATACCAGCTTTGCATAGAATTTTAATATAACATCGGTGGTTCAGTGGTAGAATGCTCACCTTCCACGCAGGCGGCCCAGGTTCAATTCCCGGCCTAAGCATATGAATCGCTGCTTCGTAAACGAGAGAGAGACTCAGAAGAGAGCACACGCACGCAAGCAAGGCACATAACGGAGTAAAGTAACGTAACGGTCAGATCTTTTGCGTCGCGACCCCCTGTCGCTCAAACATAACCTGACGTGGAGAACTAAAGTTCGAGAAGTTTTGGATCTTATGCGTCGTCTAAAAAAGGTTGTGTACGCCGCGACTCAACTACTAGTTTGTTTGACTCGTCTGCTGCTCACCCGCTTCGCTCGTCTCGCCATTTCCAGACTCGTCCAACAAAGTAGCACTTTCAGTCCGTGGCATACAAATAACTATTGTTTGTTTATTTTGTAGTAATGATAATAACTGAACGACTACTAAATAAATGCTCAAATCCGAATACAATAAATCTTGTGCTACTCACTTCATTATGACAAAACATATAATTTAAAGGTGATGACACGGTGAAAAAAATAGTATATACCATTCGGGAAAGATGCTATTTTGTTCTCGGTGCATTGTAGCCCTCGGGCTTCAAATTGCACCTCTACCAAAATAACGCATTTCTCTCCCTTATAGTATAATGTACTATTATACGCTCAGGAGTACAGTACATACAGTACATATACTGCCTGTCGTATAAATGACACTCAAAATCCTTGAGAGACGTCACATAAAATACCACTTATATGACGTTTGAAGGAGAACACCATTTTTAATTAGTTTTAGAGGTTGTAGTGAATCTCGACAATGGAATGATTCAGTTCATGTCAGTTTTCAGAATACCTACAAAAGCAATTTTCCAATGTCGGATAAAAGGAGCTCCATGAAAATATATTACAACACCTCATCTTCAATTTAAGAAATTTGGGGTTGTACAGTCATTCGAAGGGATCGAATTTCTTAGTAACAGTATGTCAATCTATAATCTTAAATTGACATGTTCCAGGATTTTCTATAAATATTCACAACAAATTAAATAATTATTCACCTTCATTCGGCACTTTTCCACTGTATTTCTACACGAAAAATAGATGTTTTTTCTCAATATGTATATAATCAATACTTACATCATAGAAACTTTAGCGAGACTTTAATAATCTTGAACAAAGTCTCTTGTTCTAATTTATTCAAGTTTAAGACAGTCTAAATAAGCATGAAATGTACCGTCCTCAACTATCAACTTTATGAAAACTTTTCGGGTTTCAGGGAAAACTGAGAAAATTTAAATATAAATTTTGGTGAATTTTCAAAATGATGGTATGGATTAAAAGGAAGGGGATATTCTAAATGTTATATTGAGGTTTCGGAGAGAAAAGTTCCCAAATATTTGTCGTGAATGATGTAACCGAATCTAGATCATTTCAGCCCTCACCAGATAATGTATGGATATGCGGAAATATTGGTAGAAGAAGAAGAACATATTGGAATGTTCACAGATAAGAATTCTCACAGAATAGCGTTTCTTGAGAGAGGTGGTGAATTAAAAGCTGCCCGTTGAAATTAAGAATAATAGCATCAAATGGTTCAAAACAAAATTGAAAAATTATTTGATTCAACAGTGCTATCATTTAATTCAACAGTGCCATCATTCCGTTGAGAGATATTTCAATATGTAGCATGGAACTTATCTTTTAACGACTACTAAATAAATGCTCAAATCCGAATACAATAAATCTTGTGCTACTCACTCCATAATGACAAAACATGTGTTTTTAAGGTAATAAGACAGTGGAAAAAATAGTTTATACCATTCGGAAGAGATGCTATTTTGTTCTTGGTGCATTGTAGCCATCGGGCTTCAAATTGCACCTCTACCAAAATAATGCATTTCTCTCCGTTATAGTATAATGTACTATTATTATTACATATACTGCCAGTCGTATAAATGACACTCAAAATCCTCGAGAGACGTCACATAAAATACCACTTATATGACGTTTGAAGGAGAACACCATTTTTAATTAGTTTCAGAGGTTGTAGTGAATCTCGAAAATGGAATTATTCAGTTCATCATTTCAGTTTTCAGAATACCTACAAAAGCAATTTTCCAATGTCGGATAAAAGGAGCTCCATAAAAATATATCACAACACCTCATCTCTAATTTGAGAAATTAGGGGTTGTACAGTCATTCGAAGGGATCGAATTTCCTAGTAACAGAATGTCAATCTATAATCTCAAATTGACATGTTCCAGGATTTTCTATAAATATCTACAACAAATTAAGTAATTATTCACCTTCATTTGGCATTTTTCCACTGTATTTCTACACAAAAAATAGATGTTTTTTCTCAAGATGTATATAATTTGTACTTACATTATAGAAACTTAAACGAGACTTTAATAATCTTGAACAAAGTCTCTCTCTCGCTCTAATTCATTCAAGTTTAAGACAGTGTAAGTAAGCATGAAATGTGCCGTCCTTAACTAGCAACTTCATGAAAAGTTTTCGTGTTTCAGGTGAAACTGAGAAAATTTAAATATAAATTTTGGTGAATTTTTATAATGATGGTATGGATAAATATAAATTTTGGTTAATTTTTGGAATTATGGTATGGATTAAAAGGAAGGGTATATTCTAAATGTTATATTGAGGTTTCTGAGAGAAAAGTTCCCAAATATTTGTCGTGAATGAACTAACCGAATCTAGATAATTTCAGCCCTCACCAGATAATGTATGGATATGCGGAAATATTGGTAGAAGAAGAAGAACATATTGGAATGCTCACAGATAAGAATTCTCACAGAATAGCGTTTTTTGAGAGAGGTGGTGAATTAAAAGCTGCCCGTTGGAATTGAGAAAAATAGCATGAAATGGTTCAAAACAAAATTGAGAAATTATTTGATTCAACAGTGCTATCATTTAATTCAACAGCGCTATCATTCCGTTGAGAGATATTTCAATATGTAGCATGGAACTTATCTTTTAAGGAATATTTTGGAAAATTCTGCTGAGGTTTCAACTATGAACTTTGGCTCGTGATTTGTTTAATGTATTATACAGGTTTATGTATTTATAATGACCAATGTGATATTAATCTTCATCATCAAATGAATAAATAATATTATTATTATGGAGGCTGGAGAAATACGAAATTCCAGTATATACTGATGCCTCATAGGTCTTATAAACGGATGCAATGTCTCGCAAGCAGAAATTCTTGCAAGAGAAAAGGCAGCAAATTGAATTGAGATAAGCGTAACCACATCTATTATAGCGACTATATATTCAAATAGTTGCACCTGAAAACTTTGAAATGAATGAAGACACGATAGAAAGCGGTGAAGAACTGTCGTGTGATGTACTTGCAAAGTGAAGATTGGAAGTAATTAGCTCTTGAACAAACAGGAAGTGCGATAGTCCGATACTTGATGCTTCAGTTGGAGATAACGAAGTTTGACCACATTTTTTGGAAAAAATAAAAGTACAAATAAACCAAATCATTCGCTCAGAAAATAACTTTATTTACAACCTTCGCCAAAAAAATAGAGATGTTCCACAAATGTGATCCGATACAAATCATGCTAGAATGATTCTAAATCCTCTTAATATGTACCCATTCATTCGGAAGATGGATGAGAAGAGGAGGTAACATTCAATGACCAATTGGTTCACCAGCATATTTGCTCAGCTACTTGCCTTCGTATTTGTCACGTAATGAATTTCATATGAAATTCATGTTTATAACTGATTTTTTGTAATTCCTGTAATGATCTGCCACATCATGATCCTTGGAGAACTTGTTATAATCAAAAACTACAAAAAATATTCAAGTTATTCTACAGTAAATATCTCGAAAACTTATGATATCAGCTAGGTATACTTGACTAAACTTCATAAAAATGAAAAACATTGTTGCTGGTCTGCACCTTTTTGAATTTTATCACGTCTTCAGTGAGTTGTGCTCAAATTTTAGGATAATTTAGCTGTCTCGCTTGTAGCATCGCTGCATAACTCAGTGGAGAACCGCTCAATACATTGAGTACATGTGGAAATCTAGTAACTTATCGGTAAGACTCCAAATAATCAAGTTTTGTGACTAAATTTGAAGAGCGAGCACAGTAGATATCCAATTCCGTGAAATTCCTACCTATCAATGTTGATGTCATTTCAAGCATTATTCGAGGTTAAAAAATAAAATCTGCGAACATTTTTTTTTATATCCACGAAAGCAGCTCCACACGTCCAGGCACAAAGTAGAAAAGCAAAAACCCTTGCACGTATTTGTGCTTCCAACATATCCATAAAAATGTAATATTGATATAGATTCGAAATGGACAGAAATAAAGGACCATATTACATAATAAATTAGGAAAGAGGACTGGTCAGTTACGTGATGTATGAAGAAATCTCTACGTCAGCAGGATGATATATATTGGACCATTTCATTCGTGAAATGTGAAAAGATGATAATATAAAGCACAGTTGAAGTATTATGACAGTTTGCTGCAATATCGCGAAATAATATTTATTCCAAAGCTTTTTGAGTTTTGATAAATATTTCCTGAGGACAGTGACCGTACAACAAAGAAACAACAACTACTACCCGGGCTATAGGCCCCAACGGCTATTAAATTACATTTCAAAGTCAAACAGGGTTGGTATATCTAAAAGATATTAAACACCAACTATTCTGGTCTGCGAATAGAAGGAACAACATTACTTGTAGACCAGTTTCTGAGTATTTGCGCCTAATCAGTACAAGGTTTTTTTTTCCGTTCAAGAGCTATAAAAGCGTGATCCTAGACTGGAGGAGACACCAAAATCACAATCAATACATGTCTTCCAGTAACAGAAGTAAAAAAGTCGTGACCATAGCGACTTCTTCACTTCCAACAGCAAACCAAAATTCGAAAAATCTGAAAACAGGCCATGCAGGCTTGAAAATGGAGCGTATTATTATTTTCCTGTGATATTGTCGTATATAACAAAGCCCATTACCAATAGATATCGCAGAATTATAATTATTCTAACGCTCTATCAGTTTTGACAAATATTTTTTTTACAACCGTGCGTTTTAACCCACTTTCCCGCACGCATTTTAGTTTAGAAAGTGTCACTTTCCCGCACTAGTGCGGGAAATTGAAATTATACAAATTTTGACCTCATTAGAAAGCTTTTTATAATTATTGTTTCAACAGGTGAATGAATATTCACGAAATAGTCCATCGAATAAAATCTTCATCTTTTCTAGCTTTTTGTTGCATTTTTAATTTTTTTAAAATATAAAATAATGAAGATATTTTGATATAACCCTGTACATTCTTCAAAGTAGTGTCACAAAAGAACTATTAAACCACTCGGGTTTGATATAAGAAAAATATATCAAATAAAATCATTTCATCACCAAATGACTCAAAACCGTTACCGTCACCTTCATCGTTTTTTTTTTTATATGACCTGCAACCGATGCCATCCTCATCGACGTCATCTACTTAACACCACACCACACCACAGTTGACATCAAATAACTCCACTGGACCGGCAATTTCAAGCAATCCACAGAATGCAACAAATTGTGTTTTCAATATTGATATTTATAATAAATGGTGTTTTGTTAAAGTTTTGTATATATGTATGTTGGAATAAAATAACTTTTGAAAAATGGGTTGGTATACTTTTCAGTATATACGGTCGTAGAACGAATAATGTTCTTAACTCATGCGTAAAGTGCCCTTCCCGCTCTTTCTGCTCCGCGTCGTTCGGGTCAACTGCAGTCGCGTGCGGGAAAGTATCACTTTCCGCACTTGTTAGAAACATAACTATTCCAAAGACAGTGACCGTTCAAGTAAGAAGCAACAACTACTTTATGTTTGGAGTGTAATTCAATAGCCGTCGGTGCCAATTGCCTGGAAATTAGTTTTTGCTTCTCAGTTGAATGATATTTTCCAAATTTTATGAAGCGTTAGTAGTTATTTACGTAATCAGTGAGTGAAGTTTGCACGACGAGGCCGTAGTCCGAGTCGTGTAGTCACATAAGTGCGTTAATAGTTCCTATTACACGTGTTACGTACAAAATTTAATCTACAACTGTTTATTGAAATTATTAACAGTACCTATAACAAGAAATTGGGAAGAAAATTTCAATCCAACGTATTTTTGACTGAAAACATAGTACTCTGTATATCATATATTCTGTGACCATAGCAACATAGACAAACACAGCTGTGCAAATGAAGTAAGTTAGTTATGTCATCAAATTGTCAAAGTTGAATGAGCGAAAATCTATAAAAATGAGTTCAAGCGAAGACAATCTTCTTCCGGAAATTGAAAATGCAGCTTCCAGTGTCATTTCAAATATTAAATTAATAATAATATTTTTCCAAATTCTTATTACCGCACTAGTGAGGTAATGTATTCTTACACGCACTAGTGCGGTGATGTGCGTCATTATGATACTGAAAATAGTCTCAAATCGTACCCGTTATATGACAGTAGATAAAATAGTTATCATCCTGCGATATGTATTATAGCACAGTTGTTGAGAAACTGCTTGAAATAGATTTCTTTGAATATATTCAAATCGGAGATTTTCTTGTATTTTTCTTGAGCTCCATAATACATTCTTGGCTCGTTCCATTAATATAGCCAGAAATAGCTTTGACCACCTCAACGTTCCGGTTAGTGTATTGTGATGTTGCATCCTTGATCAACTCAAACCACACATTTCAATGATACTAGAAATAAATACATCACTGTTATTCGGGCGGGCACCTTGTCGTCAAAACAGTAATGAAGTATTTCTTCTTCTGTTTTTTCTATTATTTCATTAGATATAGTTTAGTGGGGGAATGTACCAGACATATCGCATGGGTTTACTTTTAGTCAACTTTTATATTGGATTTTTTTTTGGTACATCGAATTTTTGTAGCTGCTATTAAAGTATGCAACGTTCAAAGCCATAAAAATAAATTAAGTATTTGATCACGTATCTCGTATCAAATAATTTATCGTGAAATAAAAATAATCACGATTTGGTGATCGAAGGGATCTTGATTCCATCTATCACTTCCAAATTTCATTTTCCATTCGAGTAAAAAAGTGTCGCTTAATCGATTAAAATCCCCCTACCGATTCGTTCGCTATAAAACCCATCCGGCAATTCATCAAAAGCAGATCGTAAACAAAATCCAAATTGTTCTTCAAACTGATGATTGTCATTTCCTAATCAGTGGTGCACAAGTCGTCTCAATCAATTTGAATTTCTGACAGCCGCAGTCGCGTCAGATAATGGTCAATTTGATAACCACTCTGATATACGTAATCAATTATCATACTCGAATTTATATATAATAAATTGAGTGGATATACAGTGCATCCATAAAGTAACGCATGAATTCACTATTAGCTAAAAATACAATAATATAAAAAAAATTTGAAGCGGGTTGATTTTTGATTTCAATTTAATATTTTTTGAAATGATAATATAATATAATTGGTGAATCACATTCGTGTGATGACATCATTACCATTCTTTTCAATGGAACCTCCCTTTTTTCATTTTGCGGATTCTTTGCTGAGTTGATTCCAAAAATGTATCATACATTGCTTCAAATTGGTACAGAGTGGGCAAATGAGCAAGCTGCTTACAAAATAGTGAATAAAGAATGAACGTAATACACATATTGAATGAAATTGTGAACGTATTGTTATACAACTACTTTAATAATCTATTAAAAACACTTTGCATTGTTCTTAACATTGTATCCAACAGTTTTTGTTAGTGATATAAGCCCGTGAACTATAATAGTTTATTTTTCAACGAGTGCAGAATGATGGCTAGAAATCATCCAAGTGAATAATAGCCATTCTACCCAACTGGAAGACTATACTTTCTTCACGACTGAAAAAAAACTCTCAGTGAATATCGAACCCCTATCTTCCACGCCAGAGTCAACCACTGGGCTATAGAGCATACTTATTTATGAAAATAAGAAAAGCAAATATATACGTAACTCATATTTCCAATCGACCCCTACATTTATAAATGAAATTAGTTTCGGGAAGCGCACATATTAAATCTTCACTATCGCTACTGTTGACCACTTTTTTCCCCATATAATACGTAGAATTATGATTGTATAATTATTTTGACGTTTCAAACGACGCGCTGTCAGGAGCGTTTTGCGTTATTCAGGTATTTGGCGTTTTGAAAAAGAGGATTTGATTTATTATTTCCAATTCATTCAAGCGAGAACTCTGATGATGATAGAATGTGATTGGCTAACGAGAGTTAATTCTTTTTCATTATTCACTGGTGTGAAGAATTTATATCATTAAGCAGCTGAATATGTATAAATAATTCGTGCGTTATTATTCAGTCGTGGAGAAAAATATTTAGAGAAGATACGTATACGTGAAGACTATCCAAGCAACTTTTTGACAAAATGCCTTCAACCAAATGTGAAAGTAATGAAATATCAATAATGATTGGTAATTGCGATAGGTTGCAAACTCAACAAGTTGTATGTCTATATTCCATGAAATGCACCCACATCGTCAACCTATTCCACAATCTACGGTAAGCAGAATAAATAGAGCGGAAATACAGAGATGTACCAAAGCTAGATAGACCAAAAAATAATGGAAATATTCAACAAGACATAGTTTTGTCGGTAGTAGAGAATCCTCACTGTACAGTGCGAGAATTATCTATGGATTTTGGTGTTGGGAAGTCTTCAGTATCAAACATTTTTGAGAAGGTAAAATTTTATCCTTATAAAGTGAGTGTTATCTGAAGGCGACTTTGACCGGAGAACTGAAATTTGCGAGTATTTAATGAACCAAGATAACAATTTCATATTTTTTCAAAGAAAATTTAACAGAAGCATTAAATCTGGATTTCCCGCAGAATACTTTAATTTCTGATCTGATCCAGCTCTTTCCTGATCCAACTCTTCCCTAATTTAGACCGCAAAATCTGGTTTCAACAGGATGGCACACATTTAGCAGTAACTGTGCGCGATTTTTTGAACTATTCCACACGGAGGATAGGAAGAAGGGGACCAGTCGAATGGTCCGCTGGATCACCTGATCTGAGACAATTAGCTTTGAGCGGAGTAAGGTATACTATATTGGGTTCAAGTACCTTAGAGTCGAACGACTCCAAAAAACTATCACCAAATACAACCATGGACTTCGTCAGAAGCACAGGCTTGTGGGGTGAATTGTAATCCCTAGGGGTGAGCCACGTTAGACCTAACGGGGGTCGAAGAGGAGGTGGCGAGAAGGCCGCACTCACATAGAACCTGAACTTGAACCTAAATACCACCATAATATCGACCATATACAAGATCTTTGCACACCAGAATTTATTAAAAGAGCGCTATAATGTTCCGAGATAATTGAGTTGTTCCTTACTCAAAACTCACTCAGTAAATGAAACGTTCAATCCATATACCACAATGGATCTATTAATATCACAAATAGATATTCAGTTTCCGTGAATAATAAATACACTCTATATATTAGGCAATCACACATATCACTAATGGCGCTAGTCTCCTTATCATCCTTTCCAATAAAAATCTATATTGAAACAAAACTGGATTTGAAAAACTGACCGTGACAGCATCAATTTTTCAAACAATTTACTACGAAGCAAGTCAATATGAAAATATCTGGGCATTTAGAGTGCATGACCCAAAATTAATATCTAGCCAGCCTAGCACATACGACCATAAGTTAACGTTTATCGGTAAAGCTATAAATTCGTTCGGCTAGAGCTCGGAAAAAAGCCCAATGTTCGTTTACACCTATTAATATATCAATATGTTGATACGGAGAAAAATTATATTGTGCATATTTAGCTGTTATCTACTGTACACCTCAACATGTGTATAAATTCACATTCTACTGAATTATGCTCATTTCGTGATTCGAGTTTTAAGTCGAAATATAGAGCTGCAAAAAAATGACGCACTTGAACGCTATTAACCTGGAAGATAGATATAAACTTCGAATTGAACTGTGATCGGCATTTTTCAAAGTACACGTTGGTAACTTTTCCTGAATTTGTTCGACGTGACACAGTAATCTGGAATTTAGTTCTCAATGACATCCCAGGCTAAATGATATATGAGATATAGAGATACTATAGATAAAAAGTCAAGAAAACATTGTTGTATTCTGTGTGAAAATTTTAATTTCATAATTGCAAAGCGCTTTCGGCTATCAAGCCATCTTCTGTGCGATACCTGCAAGTAAGTAATGATGGTTGAGAATATGTAAAATAAGAAATTGGTAGAGAATTACTTACTCGTATACCCGTTATGCTCGTTATGCCCGTTACTATTCAACACTTGTATACCGGTATATTGTATATCGGTATGCGCCTCGTCAGTACAATGTACATATATCATCCGTCCAGAAGCTTTGAGAGCATAATTCTGGTCTGGAGATAACGCTGAAATCACATTAATACATTCACCCCAGTGACGGAAATGCTAAAAATGCGATTATAGCAACATCGCCGCAACTAACCACGAACCAAAGTTGGTATTGCCAAAAAAGCCTCCTAGGGTTTGCAGTTATTTATACAATCGGAGTTATCTGTAACAATTGTTATTGAAGTAATTTGATGTATTAACCCACTTTGGAGCCACGCTCTACCAGCATGCGCAGCGACGCCTTGAACAAACGCACTGTTGTCCAAGACGGTAGATTGTAGTGAAGTTCTCTTATCCTAATCCAACCCAAATGAAAAATAGGGTGAAATAAAATACTCTATGGAATAAAGAGTATCTATTATTACTGCAAACAGTGGGTTGTAAGGCCACAGAATGCAATCCCTACCAGCTACTTGCCTTTACAAAGTTTAAATCAAAACACTAACTTTAAATTACAATCACAACTAAGTAATTATAGAATTTGTGATTAGTCCAAAACCTGGCCTGTTTTTGTACTCACCAGGAAATGGTGTATGACTATAAACTATCACTGTAACTGAAATGACGTCGTAGGAATAGAAATTAACTAAAAAGGAATTATTTTCTCGTAATAAGATTTGGAAAGAATTTTACTTGACAATATTCTTATATCTGTCACACTGACACTTTTATTTTTCTCAAAAACTTTCTCGTTTTTCTATTCGAACATACCAATGACAGTCGTCGCTCACTCTCACGATCAAGTGAATGACGACGTGAAATGAATACATTTAATTTTTTAAGGAACATGAATTCCGAACAGTCATATTCAAGTAAAGCGTGTTATCAATAGATGTCCAGATAATTGTATCGTCCTATGTACCATAACGCATTAAAAACTTGAAAATTACTTTCCAAAGAGTAAACCGTTCACTGGAAACAAACATCCACTTCTTGGGATATGTGCCCTGACAAAAAATGAATCACAGTTTCAAGTGAACGGTATACTCTTTGGAAGATGATTTTTGAATTTCTGAGGCGTTATAATTGTATAATACTATTATCTTGACTTGATTGATAACATGCTTCACTTAAATATGACAATTGTAACAGAAAACTGTAATCAAACAAATAACTGCAAAACCGAGAAGGTTTTTTATCAATATAAATTTCGGTAGGCTGTTAGTTGTGGGTATATTGCTAGTATCGTATTCCCAGCATTCCCTTTACTAGGATGAATGTATTGATGTGATTCCAGCGTAATCTCCAGTCCAGTACTATGATCTCAGATAGCGAAAATACGCCAAAGCTGGCATACAAAAGAGATTGTCCCTTCTAATTAATTATAAACCAGAATGGTTGGTTTTATCGTAGAGATATCCCACTCCGCTTAACTTGGAACTGTAATTCATTGTCTGTCGGGACACATAGATGTTTGTTTCCAGTGAAAATATACCTAATTTTTAAATTTGTAAGGCGTTGAAATAGCATGATACTATACTACTACTACTAAATGTGCAGGCGAGCCCTGTCCTGGACAACTCAAGCCAAGGCTCCGACACTGAGGCCACTGGCGGGCCCATTGTGCCAATCCTGCTACCTAGTCATCCATGAAGCCGAGCCCTTCAATAAAGGCCGCAACCTTTTTCAGTGGATGCCTGCTTGTGTCTCCAGGAGCCATGACAGTGACTCCGAAGATTCGCCTGCGTAATACAGCCCAGTGTGGACACTCTAAGAGAACATGAACGGACGTTTCATCAGTCATGCCGCAACCCCTACATAGGGAACTTTCCTCTACTCCTAGATTGTAGAGGTGCTTCCTCAAACAGCAGTGCCCTGTTAGGAGTCCTGCTATCTTTCTTAGCCTACTCCTTGGTAGTTCAATGGCTGCCCTGGCGTGTCCATCAGTCCATCCCTTCAATAGAAGTTTGGATTGTCTAGGACCCTGCAGAGCATTCCAATGAGCGAGGTGCTGATTCCTCAGCCACTTCTTCGTCTCCTTGCGTATTCTTTGTTTTGTTAGGCCCAGGGTCGGGCCCGGGCCGCAGAAAGGAGCTGCCGCCCCTTCCACAGCCAGTGCATCCGCCATCTCGTTGCCTTCAAAACCAGAGTGGGCTGGAATCCATTCTAGCCGCACCACGTTCCGCCTTGCAAGATTAGCAAGTAGTTCTCGACATTCGTTGGCAAGTCCTGAGTTGCCGGTATACCCACTCAGGGCTTTAATTGCTGCCTGACTGTCGGAGTATATGGTTATGCGTCGATCCACATAACCTCTGTCTAGGTTTATCTGCGCACATTCCAAGATAGCATATATCTCGGCCTGATATGCAGATACACCCTCACCCAATGGTACACAAACCTGTGTTCTTGGGTACCTGGAGTAAATTCCAGCCCCTGCTCTATTACCGGAGCATGAGCCATCTGTGTACCAGACGGTCCCATTAGGCTGTGTATTCCTCTCTTTTTCCCAGGACTCTCTATCCCGTATCATGGCCCTATATGGGGTAGCGAAGTAGTACTTACGCAGGCATTCGTCAGCCGCTCGAGCCAGAACTGGAATATCTTCCAGGAGCCGGAGCTTCTTGACGTGCCTGCACTCTTCCCCTCTTCGCACGTATCCCAGCCGTTTCAAGCGCAGGAAAGCCCTCCCCGCCTCAGCCTCGATCACATGGTGAAGAGGCCGAAGATCAAGGATCACCTCCATCGCAACAGTTGGTGTAGTTCTCATGCAGCCAGTTGCCCCCAAACTGACCACCCTTTGAAGGCGTGCCAGTTGCGATCCAGCCGTGACCAAGGTTACCCTCGGCCACCAGACCAGAGCCGCATATGTGAGCATAGGCAGCATAATCACTCTATAGAACCATATGATCGTTTTGGGGGTCAGTCCCCACCTCGGACCAATGGCTCTCCTACAGGCCCAATACGTGTTTGTCACCTTGCTTAGGCGACTATCAAGATGAGCCTTCCATGTCAGTGATTTATCAAGGATCACTCCCAGATACTTCACCTGTTCAACCACCGGCAGTGGTACTCCGTCAAGATTTAGACCCTCAGGTCTCATACCTCTCTTTTTGGTGAAAGCAACTATCTCAGCCTTGGCAGGATTAACTGCAAGTCCGTGTTCGTTACACCACCCATGTACCCTATTCAGAGCCCTTTGCATAAGGTCCCTGAGAACGGTAATGTGCCTTCCAACAACAAGGACAACGATATCATCGGCATACCCAATCGTTAGAAAGCCCTCACCGTTTAAAAGGGTTATTAGCTCGTCAATGACTAGGTTCCACAATGTGGGCGAAAGAACACCCCCTTGCGGACATCCCCTAGCGACGATTACTTTTGCCACATGGTCTTTCCATGTGGCCTCTACTGTACGGTTGCACAACATGGCCCCAAGCCAGTGAGTGATCATTGGCTCTATTCCATGATTTGCCGCAGCCCTACACATGGATCCTACAGGGGTGCTGTCAAACGCCCCTTGTATATCCAAGAAAGCTCCCAGGGCGATCATGCCATTTTCCAGCGCCTTCTCCACCTGAGTTACCAGTTGGTGTAAGGCACTTTCAGTTGACTTGCCACACCTAAAAGCATGTTGGTTGTTGTGCAAAGGATACCTAAGCCCAACCTTTTCCTTTATGTATCGATCAGCCACCCTCTCCAGTGTTTTCAGCACAAAGGATGTTAGGCTAATGGGTCTAAAGGATTTAGCCACCGTATATGTGGTACGACCCGGCTTGGGTATGAAGACGACTTTCACCTGCCTCCACTGTTCAGGGACATACCTGCGTGCCAAACAGGCCCGAAAGATATGCACCAGAATTGTGCCAACGGCCTCCCAGCCTTGTTGAAGCAAAGCCGGAAAGATTTGGTCTTTCCCCGGAGACTTGGTATGGTCTGAATGACCGTATCGCCCAAGTACTCCGCTCGTGTGTGACTATTTCTTTTGCTAGAAGATAGTCCTTTTTACATGGTCGCTGTATACCTACATATCCCATGTCAGGACACTCCCGCTCGATTCCCTCACAACCGGGGAAGTGTGTCTCCAGTAGATGCTGCAAGGTATCCACCGGGGTTTCGGTGAAAACACCCGGTGCGGCTTCCATGCAGCCTAGAGCGCTGTCCGGTGATTTCGTTAAGATCCGGCGCAGCCTTGACATTTGAGGTACCGAGACGATATCCTCACAGAAGGCCCGCCAGGCATCTCTTCGAGCCAACCTGACCGCACTCTTGTACTCATTTCGTTTCTGGCGGTATTGCTCCCAATCCAGATCCGACTTTGTCTTCCTAGCCCTATTAAATAGGCGCCGGGTATGTTGCCGTAGCGAATCCAAAGACTTGTTCCACCATTTGTGGCCCTTACCCTCCTTCCTCGTTTTTTCGGCGCAGTTTTCCTCATAAGACGAGACAATAATCGAGCCCAGCTCCGCTATGGCCCAATCGATCTCATCATTGTTGCTAAAGTTCCTAGGGAAACCGCCAAGCCTCCTTGCGAGATCCAGTTTATACCGTTCCCAGTTGGTAGTCTTGGGGTCCCTATACTTGATTGATTGTTCCTCAACAGCAACCCTGTAACTGAAACAAATGTAACTGTGATCCGACAATGACGGATCATCATTAACATGCCAGTCCTTTACCATACTTACAACGGTACTTGACGCAAGCGTCACATCCAGGACTTCAGCCCTAATCCTATTTCGGAATGTTGGTTTCGTCCCTCGGTTGAGTAGTTGCAAGTCAGTGGTACCTAGATAGTCAAGCAAAGCCACTCCCCTGCTATTGACGCCTGTGCTGCCCCACATAGTGTGGTGCGCATTGGCATCACAGCCAATAAGAAGTGGCAGGTTCCTGACCATGCAGTATTCCACCGCCTTGCGAAACTCCTCAGTAGGTGGTAGTTCTGGTGAGTCATAAGGCAGGTAAGCAGAGCATACCACTAAGCTGTGTCTAGTACCATTCCTGCCCAGGACGTCCACTCTCACCGCTACTAAATCCCTGAAACAAAGTTCCTTTATTAGTATCGCACTTACACTGGAGTGCGTAGAAATGCAAACTCTGGGATTAGGTTCACCCACTGCATAGAATAAGCTACGCCCGGGTGTGCCTAAGCCTCGCACATGACCTTTATACACCCATGGTTCTTGTATGAGGCATATGCCTGTCTGCAGCTTTGCCATCCTCTGCGCGAATACTCCCGCAGCGGCACGGCAATGCTGCAAGTTAATCTGTGTAAATTTCAAGGTCCCTTCAACAGACATCGAAAATCTATAGAGGTACCTCCTTACCCATTGTTAAATTACTCCGGGGTAGTCTCCGTAGTTCCCGAGAAGGTAATTTTAACCTTCCCGAGCCCATACCGGATTTCCCCCTTCGTAAGGTTGAGTGCCCCCACCGATCGAGGATCGAGCCCCAATACAATGTTCTGCCTCAAAGAGGCAGCATCCCATCGGGAGGCCCGAATCACCCACCCTTCAGTCCTCAGGGTCGGATTACCAATCCTGATCCTTCTGAGGACCTCTTGGGGAGGAGACTCGATCGGCGCTGGCACCCATACCATTGCCTTTTTGAGTTGTTCAAGGGCCGACTGCTCAATGATTTTGAGCGCCAGTCCCTCCTTCTCGATTTTACTTGCAGCCACTTTGAGCCAAGCCAGAGAGCCCCCATCCGCACAGGTCACCATAACGGCTCCCCGAGCAAACGAGTGTCCCTCAAAACTTGGCACAAATGAGGCGCCAGTCTTGTACATATCCTCATGCAATTGCGCGAGGATATGCGCATACTGCTCCCTGGTGAGCAGATTGTCTGGGTAGCCATCGCGGATGATGGCCACCTTGAGGTCGCTGCTTGCAGCTTCCCCGTACGACTTCCGCTCACCGGGGACCGTGCATACCTTCTTGGAAGCCTGCCTGGCCTCTGGTGGCGTGTTATGCACCCGAGGCCTCTTGGCTCCCCCTTTGGTGACATCAAGCTTAACCCCGCTGGGACCAGCATTGTCATGCGTGTCCCGGCTTGGTGGTGCTGATGTCACCTCTTTACAAGGGCCAGTTGGGCCACCTTTCGGTATCCCTTCTGTCGCCCTTGCAGCCCTTCTTCTTCTTTTCTCGGCACCGCAAATAGACTTGCGGTGCCTTTTCGGTCTTTCAGGTGATGGGGCAGTTGTTCCCGGCATAGCCTGAGCCCTCACCGCTCCCATCATCTGATCGTCTTCATCTTGATTGGGGGACCCGGTTTCAGGGCACCTCTCAGGAGCCTCCTTCGTAAGGGCCCTATATAGGTCGCCCATCTCAAGAGTCTCCCCAGAGGTCCCTTCCTCCTGAGCCCTCCCCTCTTCTTTATTATTTGGTGAGTCCATATAGATCCCACGAGTAGCAAGGGAAGTCTTGGTCCACCTCCGCAGAGCCCCGCATGCGGAGGTAAGGCTACCTACAATGGGGTTTCGCCCAGTTCCCCAAGGTGATGACCAGTAGATGCCGATCTTCTGTTCGGCCACGCATCCTTTAGGCCCGGTCATCCCACCGAAGGATTCAGGATTTTTGACAAGGTTGTCTCCTCTTGGTCCAGACAGTCAAGTCAAGACCCCCCCCCATCCCTCCGGTCCGCGAGACATGACCACAGACCAGGGAACGTTGGTATAACAGGTGATTTCGAGGTAACCTCGAACATTCGCCTGGCATCGTAAACCCTATGTGCAGTCCCTTAGCCACGATACTACAGCTGGGATAGGTGAGCATGATACTATTATCGGAAGTAATTACACAAGTGCATCAAAATTACCAATAATTTTTTATAAAAGCATGTTGTCTAATAACTTCATGAGTTTTCACTGACAACATGCTTGAATAAAAAATTATCAGGTTTATTTTGATGCACGAGTGTAATTCGATAGAATATTTCTCGAGTAGAAGGAATAAACGTATTGTATTTTTGGGTTTACTCTTGTCCAAATCGCGACATTTCAACGAATTTCAAAATTTGGTATATCTCACAATGACAAATGCGCAATTTCAACACTCGTTACTATAGTTATGTTCCTACAGGGAAATTATCGATAGCTAGCGGGATCTTATCCTATAATCTCATCGATAGTTGCGGTATCTTATCGGAAGTAATTACACAGGTGCATCAAAATTACAGATAATTTTTTATGAAAGCATGTTGTATAATAACTGCATGTGTCTATTCTCATATTTCGGCGAAACAGACTCCGAAGGAGGGGGGCTTTTTTATCAAATATGAAATAAACCGAATGCAGTTTTTACTGACAACATGCTTGAAAAATTATCAGGTTCAGTTTGAGTGTAATTCGGTAGAATATTTCTCGAGTGGAAGAAATAAAATTATTATATTTTTGGGTTTACTTGCTGCTACTTTTCCTTGAATAGAAATTTCAACGAATTTTAAAATTTGGCATATGGCACAATGACCAATAATGCGCAATTTTAACACTTGCTTCTATAGTAACGGACCTACAGGAAAATTTTCGATACCTTACAGGATCTTTTCGATAGTTAGCGGCATATTTTCGATAGTTATCGCGATTAGATCCCGCTTCATATGGGATTTTTAATACAGGATTGTAATATTCTTGATTATTTCTTGAACGATCCTGTCAGCCAATCGTGATGAGAGAGAAATTCAAGTCGACCAATGGCATCAAAATTTTACTGATAATTTGCTGGTAGCAAATTACAGCGATTATTTTTTCCACTTATCAAAATCTGACATTTTGGTGGTTTTAACCAATAGCAATAGATTATTCTAGCCAATCATTCGGTATTATACTGATAGTTTTACTGCCTTATCGATATAACCATGTTTACATTGGAACGTCAAAATTTTACTTTGAATTTATCATTATTGACAACTAAAAGAGCTTCGAGGTTTATTGAAAAATGAACACAAACCGATTCAGTGCCATCACCCAGGAGAATATTGATCATTTAATACAACAATCCACTCCAAAATTGATGAAAGGAAAAAAAATTTTAAGGTTTTGAACTGGCAATTTTTTGTCTTGTCGCGGCAATCTTTTGACGTTTAATATATCAAATATATGTGTATGAAATTCTATCACTCTGTGATAAAATTCAATATAAAATCTTTGTTAGTGGTTTCTGAAGGAACTAAGTTATTTAGCCATTTATTTAACTGTCTAGAAATTATTAAAACTGTTTCAAAAATCTAAATAAGTATTATTAACATGAATAATACAAGATTTGGAAATAATTCAATAAATGAAATAAAGAGTAGAATTAAGCAAAATATACTGCGAAATACAATGAAGACAAAAAAGTCTGCGTGGGAACAGTTAAGAATGTTTCTGGACGCACGTAATTATACGTTAGAACAGGATACTTCTAAACTAGTTATAGCGAAAATTCTTGAAGATTATGGTTTTAACATGAAAAAAAGAGATGGAACTGATTATACTGAAGCAAGTTCGAAAACATTTTGGAATACGACTGATGGTTCAGGAGAAATATTTCCTAGAATGTAACATCAAAATTGATCCATTTAAAGATATTACCTATAAATTTGCTAGATTGGCCAGGGATACAAAACGTAAAAAGCTTCAGGCTGAACCTGGAACCAGAAAAAGAAGTTCTAACGCGTTTACCAAAGAAGAATCAATGGAAATGGTAGAAAGCTATTCTGAAGATAATCCTGACGGCCGATGGGTCAAAAAAAATTTTTTTTCATTTATGTTTGTTCGAATTAGCATGGCGTGGAAATGAAGCTGCTAATTGTGATATTAATTACTTTAAAAAAGAATATGATAATAAAGGTAATTTTACTGGCGGGGTAGAATATAATCCAGTCTTTTCCAAAACAACACAAGGAGGATCAAAAGCTTCATCTGGCAGTAAGTGGCTGGTAAGAAATAATGCTAACAACAATTTGTGTCTCGTTCGTTTATTTTCAAAAATTATTGAAAAAAGAGAATCCAATCCTTATCTAACAACAACAAGATTATTTTTAACAGTACATCCAAATTGGGAGAAAGGAATATGGTACAAAAATTCACCATTGGGAATTAATACAATTTCATAGTGGACGGAAATATCGGCAGAATCAATTGGTATAGACACAAAAAAAAAATAAAAATAACCAATCATTCACATAGAGCTTCTGCAATATCTGCATTAGCAAAAGAAGGAGTTGGTGAACAAGAAGTAATTAAGCTTACAGGACATTCTTCTGCCCATTTTTTGAAACCATATTTACGATTAAATGAAGAACACCATTTCCAACTTATAGAGAACTTTCAAGAAAATGAGAATAAAGAAAAGGAATCCTCAGTTTTTAACTCAAATTTATCACAGGTTATGATGCAAAACAATCCCTAAAATAATGCTACAACGTAAAATTATTATAATAATTGTACTTTTTACATGAATAAGTAATTTTTTCTCATAATGTAATTATTTTTTTGGCTTTTTATAACTGAAGTTTGCAATAAATAAAACGTTTGAACATATGCTTTTTTAGTTTTTCTCTCGTGAAATAGTCATGTCGAATACCACTCAATTAAAAATTTTGTGAGGTAAAATTTTTCTCTTGTATTCAAGTTTGTTGCTTTTAGGTTATTTTGCTCATGACATTAAATTCATTCGCAAAATTGCCAAGCAACAAACTTTCATGACAATCGAAAAATTTTGCCGACAAAATTTTCACTCTCGTGGTATTACATATGATAATTTTTTCACGCTGTTTGATTGGATCTTCGTTTGAATAAATACGTAAGCCAATGGGTACCGGACATTTTGTCAGTGTCATTCTCATTTGACTTCAAAATATACATCACAAACGATGACGCACATCAAGAAGGCGATTGAATGCACTATAGAAGTTGTATTTATTTTCCTTTCATAATTAGATGCGAAGCTTGTTGAAATTGAAGTCAACAGGAAAAGAGATTCGTGACTTCAAATGGGATTTTATGATCCTGATGCTGAGAACTTCCAGCTTTTCTCTCATGCAAAAGTTAATTATAAAAAGAACTTTTATTTCTCTTCTTTTCAACTTATAACTATATACCCGTTGAAGTACTTCCTGTGTACATTTTACTTTTGTTTCAAAGTTTTAAAAACCCATTTGCTGTACTTTTAATTCATGATAATTAGGAATTTTTTAAGGAGAGTATGAACTTATCTCATTTAATATAACTAGTAGGATATACCATGTTTCTGGTCCCAGGAAGAGTTAGGATAATAAATTGAGTTTCTAGTAAGTGCTAGACTCAGTTTCAGAGCGCCTCCTGAAATTCCCGTGCTGAAACTATAGTTCGATCTCTGTCGCACCTGTTGGTGTAAGTTTCTACTAAATATTAATTTGAAGGCGTGGTTCAAATCTCCTAAAGTAAGAGACTCGGTGTATATCACGTGTGTATACAGGTTGTAACGAAAAGATTGGTCATGAGTTGAGGCACTTGGTCAATTCAACCCTTTGAGGTGTTGAAGTTGAAAGTTCATATATATGTTTTCAACAGTAGCTGAATCTCTCCTCATCAAATTTCAATTTGTCGTTTAAGATTTTGTTGCGTAGAAAAATCTGAGCATAAGCAACAATTTATTTTCACAATTTCTATGCTTTTGAACTACACTTGTACCTTCATAAAAAATTGGTAGCATTAAGTGTAATTGAAAATGGAACCCCACTGGAATGCAATAACTTGTATTTAACATTTAATAAAAGGTTAACTTCTCGCGTTAGGAGTTAATGTAACAAAAAGCTACTAGACAAAAATATGTTCTGTATGGAAATATAAAGAAATACCAAGTGTTGGATTCAATTAATAGTAGTATGTTCTTGCCTGATTCCAATCTGGAAATTAAAAGCCAGTTACCTGTAGAATGTGGGTACGGATAAAAATCTAATATACAGAGTGCGGCACTAGTGCGGGAAAGTTCAATTGCTCACTTGTCATAAGAGATACGAAAAACTTTATTTAGATAAAAGCCAAGTCATATATAGGACCATACTTTGAAAATTTATTTAAATATACATGGCCACCCATATTGGCAGGATAAACCAAGCTTACTTTCATTTAAATGGAATACCCTGTATATTTAAACTTTTTTTCAATCCCCCCGATTTTCTTATTTCTGTGATATGTGACTCTAATTTTATACAGGGTAATTTGAAAGATAGAAGCACTTTTTTATCAATTCCCTGGTAATATCAACACCCCGTACCATTGTATGTACGACATGTATGACTTTGGCTTTTATCTAAATATGGGTTTTCATCTCTCATGTGAGTAATTGGACTTATACTTTGGCAAGTTTATCTGAAACCGTGAAAGGAATGCAGTCGAAAACATTCGACATTGCCACGTTTAACTATAAAAAAATAGAAGAACTGATTATGTAGTGATAATAATTATAAATGGGTCTTTTTAGTATTAACAATATTAAAAGTATGATTGAACGTTAATTTTATAATGTGCTTGTTTCCTTGGATTTATTCTATTAACATTATTTTCCAATTTATGAATATTAAAAGAGAACACTTTCCCAAATTTGTTATGGGATTCTTAAAGCTCTGGCAACGTTGTACGAAAACCATAATGACCACACCCTCCGATTACATAATTGGTGATTTTTATCGACCAGGTGACTTCTTATTGGCAAGCGCGTGCGAATGTTCTTTCCTCTCACTTCGTCAATTGACTGATATTGATTCATCCAGTGGTGTTCGTATATTGTCAGTTACCTTTGTAATTTCAGTTTTACTTGGTAAAATAGGTACCGTACGCCATTTGTACGTTTGACAGATATACGCCATGTTTTTCCTCGCCTCTTACCGACGCCCCGTAGCTTTAGATAAACTTGCCAAACTATACTCGCACTGATGTCGCATTTTGTATGTTCATATAATATAAAGGATGCCTCACATTAGTTATTGTCAGTTGCCCAGAGATTTAGAAAATATACCAGGGTACACTGAAATACAGTGCGTCCCCAAATTAACGCATAAATTCATTGTCAACTAAATAAATAACAATACTAGAAACTACCGGAAAAGATCGATTTTTATCTGAATTCACAATTTTTTTTATTATAATTTGAAATACAGGTTGAACCACCTTCATGTGATAACATTATCACAATTTTCTTCAAATGGAACCCCCTTTTTTCTTCCCGGATTTCCCTTGCCGAGCTGATTCCAAAAATATGATAAATTGATACAGAGTGGACAAAAATAAAAAAATTTCAAGCTAGTCACAAAACAATGAATGAAGAATAAACGTAATGAACACAATGATTGGAATTGAGTATTGTTATACAACTACTTCAATGAACCATTAAAAACAGCTTTTATCAGTGATCTGAGACCGTTAACTACAAAAATATTTTTATTATTTGACAATACTTTTCACCTTTTTCTTTCGATTTGACGTAAAAAACTGAAGTGCAATTCTATAATTTTAACGCTCTAGAGAAGGAACGTTTAACATGGAAACTTTCCAACCGAAATTGATAGGATTGAAATATTAATGATGATTGGTATGAGCGATAAGATGCGGACTCAAAAAAAGGTATACCGATCATTCCATGAAATGCACCCAGCTCGTGAACCTTTTTCACAATCTACAGTGAGCAGAATAAAGTGGAAATACAGATAATTAGGACATTTGAGGGATGGAGCAAAGCAAGATTAACCAAAAATTGGTGAAAATATTCAACAAAACATAATTTTGTTGGCAGTAGAAAATCCACACTATACAATGCGAGGTTTATCCAGGAATGATTGTACATAGTTTTTCATTCACAGTTAGCATCTGAGAAGTCTCACAGACTCCACATAAGTAAATACGTTAGAATTTTTTTTTCTCAAAACTCATAAAATATGCTATGACAGTTGAAAAAATAATTTGTCATTACCCAGAAGTACTTTTATGAAGGAAGACCTAGCAAAATCTCTTGTCCAACCACATATGAAGTACCGCCTTAGGAACCCTAGAATATCGAGAGAATTACGAACACTCATTAGTAGAATCCTATGCGTGTAAGTTCCTTAAGATGTAGGTAGAATTTGTCCTGGAAACACGAGAATATTGTTATTTATTTTGTCCATCATCCGAATTACACAGAAAAACGAAATACCTATGCAGTGACTGCCAGAAGCCAATATGCCTCTCGTGTTCGAGAAAAATATGTTCAAGGTGTCTCGAAAAAAAGGAGTAAGAACATCTTGCACAAACTTTTGTTCCAGACAAAATAAAAGTTTTCAATGTTTAGTACAATTTTTGGGAGTGTTAACTTCATGAATATTAATTAATTTTTTCTCAATTTTTGCCCAAAAATATTATATATTTTACCTACGACCCCCCCTGTAGTCAGTCAATAACACACAGTCGGTATCAATGTTATGATGTCTATTACGCAACGCACAGCTGTAAAGTAAATCGCACGGCTTCCTTAGCAACATCTTAGCAACTGTCAATAGACGTCGCCATTTTATTCAAAATTAACTATTTGAAAACATTCGATATGGCCACGTTTAACTATGAAAATCTCAAAGGGCTAAGTATGTATTGATTATAATTGAAAAATGGACTTTTGATTATGAACAGTATGATAATAATGATTAAATGTTAGCTCCTTAATGTGGTTCTTCCATTGGTAATAGAGTAATAGAGATGGGGATGAAAGTTTACCAAGCACCTCTAATAATGTAACTGTTGCTTCTCATGCTTCAACAAGTGAAGGAAGCGATTTAAGATTTATGTATAATAACTGTACTGTTACTATAAACAATTATTATGATAACTAATATAATGGAATTAAATGTTATACAACAGAATTATTGAAAATATCTATTGTTGCTGTTTGTTACAATTTTTCCCTTCCGTTCCTCCTAAAAATATTCTATAAAAACCCTAAACTGAGACGACAGGTAAACTGTATTTTTCTTTCGGCTGTCTGGTGGCAACCTTATGCTCCGGCTAGCTCACAGTGGAGACGGATGTGGTTCACTATAGAAGTTAAATCAATATTTAAAGTTCTTACTCGGAGCGCCATCTGATGTTGCCCAAGCCTCAATTTGATGTGCACTTTCCCCTGAAAAATCAGAAAAATAGGGGAAAAGAGATAGACCTTTCTCAAAAGAGAATACTATAGTCAAAGGCACTCTTATCGTGCGGGTCATACGATTCAACAAAGACATACTCACCGTTTTCGTTTTCTTCTAAGCGTTTAATCATAACTTCCAAATAAAGTCCGTAAGATAAATAAGACAGACTTATGCAATTTTGACGGGAAAAAGAAAGATATGTAACTAGTTTTTAGCGATTCTAAAAAGTCTTTCACCAGCGAAGTTTTTATTTAAATGTCAGTTTGACAATTCAAAGTGACAAAATATGATGTAGCTATCTTGGTACGTCTATGTAGCTATCTTCATGTTAGTTAAAATAATCTTCTTCTTCTCTCCGGGTGTATTTGTTATTTCACATTTTGGTAACCTCTGTGTTTTTTGATTTGATACATATGGTTAGTGACCTTTGAACCCGCACGATAAGAGTGCGTTTGACTATATAATTGTATGTATTGCGCAAAGTACGTATTACAAGAAAATTAATATTATTTTACCCGCAAATTCTACTATTATACTGGTGGGAGAAGAGTTTTTACAAGAGAAATTGAATAATCTCTTCTACTATAAAAACCACATTAACAAATGAATATATATACAGTGCTATTTAAACCCCCCCCTCGTATCTTTTGAACGGCTACACTCACATTAATAAAATTTGGAGGGTGATAATGAAGTGTTGTAAACTTCTTCAAAAATAGTAACAGGTGACGTAATACTAATAGATGACGTCACAGTGCCACTCTGGCCAATAATTTTAAATAATACCTCATGGCAAGTGATATCTCGTTTGAAAAGCATTGATATTAGCTTTTCAGCCATATCAATTTTGTTTGGGTTAAAACTAATTTTGACGGATAAATTGAGTGAATACGAAAATAATTATTCCACATTTAAATATTGAAGATTTTTCAGTCCGCCTCTGGTTAGTTGTCAAAAAAATTGACATTTTCAATTTAAAAGTATTTGCTGCTTTGCAAAATTTTCCTAAATAGATCAAATATTCAATTTTGTTATTGTTTAACGAGACGTTAAAGAGGTAACATAGGCAAAATGGTACGTACTCAAGCCGACAAAGTAGCAGCTATCTTACTAATTGGTGATTCTAGAGAGAATCTTCATGAAGTGGAACGTTTATTCAATGAGAGATACCCAGATCGACCTATCTCGAGAACTTATTTGAGGGAGCTCCTTCACAAGTTTGAAGCAACAGGTAGTGTTCAAGATGCAAAATGATCTGGTCGACCAACATTTAGTGATGATAAAGAATTGACATAGTTGCTGAAATGGTAGTAAACCTAACTTCCTCTTCAACCAAAGTTGCGTCTATCTGTGGAGTAAGTAAAAGTACAGTACAGAGAGTGTTGGCTTAAAATAATATTTATCCATACAAGTTAAAAATGGTGCACCACCTTTTGGATGACGACCCCGACAGAAGACTCGAATTCTGTGGATGTATGACAAATAAAATTAGTCAAAACCCACATTACACGAAAACAATCCGTTCTAGTGACGAAAGTACTTTTTGCCTCAATGGAAATGTGAATACACAAAATGTAAGATATTGGAGTGACACAAATCCTCACACCTTTCGTGAACAACATACCCAATTTCAAGATAAAGTCAATGTTTGGGCAGGTATTTTGGGAAACCACATAGTTGGTCCTGTATTCCTAGCATGGAGGGTAGAGGTAAGGAGAACCGTCTCTGTGGTTGAAAAAGTGTCCGTAACAGCGCGTCCAATAAGGGTGGCGCTGCGGCACCTTAGGATACTTTTTAAAGAAAGCGCCAAAAGTGATTAGAAGAAGATAGAGAAATAAACAAGGTAAATAGTTGAAGTTCTGTATACGGGTATTTCACTAACTACTCTAGTCATGAAAACTTTTAAATATTTAAACTCAGCACACTTCACTCCGCCTACAATAGCTATGTTCATATTAGATTTTTTTGGACACCAGCGCTACTCTGGCAGATAATTGAAACTTTATTGTCAGTATACAGCTGGACACTTTTTCAACTCTCCCCCCATACAAGACGGTTCTCCTTACCTCTACCCTCCATACTTCCTAAATTCGGATTTAAGCGGTGAAGTGTATCAGGAAAAGTTACAAAATGCAATTGAGCCGTTAATTCTCGAGATTCTGTAAGATAATCCAGATAAATTCGGCCATCTGGATATAACATTTCAACAAGATGGTGCTTCTGTACATTATTATTGTGCAGTAAGACGTTACCTGGATGAAGAATATCGAGGTAGAAGGATCGGCCGGCGAGGTCCTATAGAATGGCCACCTCGGTCACCAGAACTGACCTCATTGGATTTTTTCCTATAGGGGTAATTGAAATCCAAGGTTTCTACCACGGCACCAGATGGCATTGGCGTTTTTAAAAGAACAATTATTGAAGAATGCAATGCAATTTCTGCTGACACATTCGAACGAGTACGACAAGAGTTTACTAACAGAATGTATTACTGTAAGGTAGTAGACGGAGCACACTTCGAACACTTGCTATAGTAATACATTGTTGATATTTGATTGAAAAAATAATTTCAATAATTCTGGTATTTATTTAATTTATCCGTCAAAATTAGTTTAAGCCCAAATAAAATTAATATGGCTATGTAGCCAATGTCAAAGCCTCTTAAACGAGATATCACTTGCCATAAGGTCCTATTTAAAATTATTGGCCAGAGTGGCACTGTGACGTCATCTATTACTATTACGTCACCTGTTACCATTCGTAGAGAAGTTTACAACACTTTATTCTCACCCTCCAAATTCTATTAATGTAAGTGTATCCGTTCAAGAGATACGAAGGGGGGAGGGGACTTTTGAATAGCACTATATAAAAGCTTGACCCAGATACATTGGAATCCCACCCCACATAAAACCAAATTTAAATAAAATACGGGTTGTTACCGGAAGTTTTTCCATGAAAAAAAATCTTGGTACCAATTTACTAAAATACATAGTAAATAATATCTATAAGAAATAGGCTTACAAAATCTTGGCCAAGACGCTAACCTTTTTTCAACTTATAATTAAAACATGAACTAAAACGAAAGTTAAAGTATTCTTGAATAGAGTTGAAATTGAACACGTTTTCTTTCAATAATACAAAAAAAATAAAGCCTGCTCCCAGTTTATTACAGGTAGGTATACGGCCAAGGACACGTCATGCGGCCGGCAATGTGGTCCAGCCAAAAAAAGTAAAATTCCTCTCACAGTGGAAACGATGACGTCTCGTTAAAAAAAAAACGAAAGGGACTTTAGAAAATCCCCTCAGTAACGGGAATGAAAAAAGGCCACCGGCAGGAATGTAATTCAGCAACAAAAAAATGGTGTTCCCATTGAAGAAATCGCCCCGTACTAGAACCCTAAAATAGAAAAATTAAAATAGCATCTCTGAACACGTTTTCCGGAACTTGAGCACTTGAACCATAACAAAAAGCTCGTCAAGAAAGATAATCGAAATGAAAATAACTACCTCGTGTTCTTGTGAGGATCGGATATGGCGGAATGGAAGTCCTTTTTTCCTTCTTAATCCGTAAAAACGGTTTTTGAGTCAATTTTTATTTAAAAATTGTCCAATATCGAACCTAAAAAGTTTCAACTATTTGTCCTGGCTCACTCCCCTTCTAAGGATGGCTCAACAACTTCACACTCCAACAACGCCACAATGCACAGGATCAACTTTTTTTTGAACGACTTAATTTTATTCCTCTAACAGGTAAAACGGAGGAACCGGAAGAACTCCCACGCTACAACCTTCCTCAACCGTGGGTTACCAGCTTAAGCCCCACCACAATCATAAATAATCTTCGTTTGACCAATAGACGAGCTCTAAAAGTTCGAAGATATGGTTGCCTACCAAATTTCCTTGATACGTATATAGGATTGCCCATAAGAAGAAAGGTACTTGTTACACTTCAATTTTTTAACAAATGAAAAATATTGTTTATTTCCGAATACAATAATATTTGTGGTTTTGGCTGATTTTTTTTTTATTCTATTGCAATAGTCTGGCAGACTCGACCCCAGAGGTTATGGACAAAAAGTTTACCTCAGATGCTACGGGATTGAAAGCTGTAAATTTACAAATCCATTGAAATTGTACAGGTGTGTTTAATCTATTTTTTCTCTTATGATGAATTTGTAATTTGAATAAAGTGTTTTAAATTCAAGGTGTAGTTTTAATGGCTATTGTCACTGGTATAGAAGTTTGTATTTCACAATAACGTTGATATTTGAATTGATTGGTATACATTAACTATAGGCTCTGGTCAGAGCAGCTCTGGTATCGGCCAAACTTTCAATTCCGCCGTACACGTCCTAATTCAGACAAATAACAAAATGGTGTTATGTTATGAAGATGGTCTCAGTATCACCGTAATACACTGTCGCATTAACAGTACTTCGGAAGAAAACAAAGAATGAATTTGTTTTTCCACTACTAGCTGTGAAGTTGACAATTATTGCGTCTTCTAGCTAACTGAGAAGTTCAATTTCTCTATAAGTGGTTGATAATCTTTGCTATCAATCATCTTGGTCAATATTGGACAAATTCATGCAAAACAGTAGTGCAGTTCTGTTTAAGAAAGGTATCCATTGTTGAGGGAGGAAAATATTGCCAAGAGCAAGGCCTCAGGGAATATATCCCGAAGGAAGAAAGAAGAAGAAGAAATATTTTGAGAATCCAGAGAAAGTAGCTTAACAGAAATTTGTGCAACATAATTTTGTATATACAGTAGATTGTCTTTAACATATTTACTCCTTGAAATTATCTATCAAGATAAAATTATATGAATACAAATGCCATTAGCTTAAAATTCGCGATCATTCCAAAAATGTTTGATTACAAAAGGAGAACGTTCATAAACTATGGAGCGAAAACAGGGACCGGCCAAATATAATCTGGAAATATTTTGAAATATACAGAATGTTTCAATAAAGTGTGGCGTATCAAAGTTATATTTTTCTTATTATGAATTTTTGGGCACTGGATACTGCTCAATGACTGAATATTTTGCCTTGTCGGGTAGAACCCCTTCACTAAACAAATTATGTCCTGAATACGTTACTTCTCTTCTGAAGAATTGGCATTTTTGTGGATTTAATTTAGGGTTGAATTTCCGACATGTGTTAAACACTCTTTCGAGATTACTTAAATGATGATTTTCTGACATCCCTATTACGACTATATCATCCATATGAAGAAAATGCTTTTTCTGGAGTTAATCCTGAGAATGCTATGGGCATCATCCTTGAAAAACTATTTGGACTGATATTTAAACCGAAAGGTAATCTTGTATACTGAAAAGAACCTTTTTTGTGCTAAAAGATGTATATTTCCTTGAAGACTAACCTGACATAAGATCTATGGCTGGAAAAACCATTTCGAACTCCCTAACTGATTTAAGATCAAATCCATTCTAGGTAATGGAAATTTATCTGTGACTATTTTTTTGTTTAATTGCCTGTAATCTATACAAAGTCTCCAAGACTTCTCTCCATTGATTGCCTTTTTGGGAACAAGTAAAACTGGACTGTTATGATCTGAGATGGAAGATTCAATTATACCTTGATCTAATAACTTTTGGACCTGATCATTAAGTTCTGAAGATTGAGAGTGTGGCGTGCCATAATTTTTAATATATACTGGAGTATCATCCTTTACCAATAGCTTTTGCTCATAAAAATTATTATTCGTTAAAATGTCATTTTTTAAAGCAAAAATATCTAAAAAATTCTCACAAAGAGTTTTTAGCTTATCCCCGACGTATTCTGGTACCTCTCTCTAAATTCAATGTTTTTCTTGATTCTTTCATCCTATCCTCACTTTCATTCGTCACAGCGTATACATGAAATAAATTTAAATCCAATATTTCAATATTGTTTGTATTTATCGACTTATTCCATAATTTGTATTTAAACTTCTGACATAAGGATTAGTTTTTGCTATGAATATTCCTGGTAATAATTCTTGTTGCTCAACAACTTTATCCTGTCTTAAGTTTTTGAAACTTTCTACCAACCGATAGACTTCACATCTAGGCAATATTGCTAAAGTATCATATTCAGGATTATCAAAAATTTCTAATGCTACTGTATTCCTAGATTTGCAATCTATGTATAATTTCAATTTTGAATAATCTAAAATACAATTATAATTTCTTATGAAATATCTACCTAGAATTCCATTCGTAGGTATAGGAAATTCCTCCTCTACTACATGAAAACAATGTCTAAATGCTACACCCTCAATAAAAAGAAAAGTTTCTATTGTACCCAAAGTTTCAATTTCTCCCTGAAATATTCCTTTAATATTTAGGATTTGTGTTTTTATTAAGTGACGTGGAAAATTATCTGGAATTTTTAATAACAAAATATCTGCACCTGTATCCAATATAAAAGTATCTATAGTATCCGATATGTCAGTTTTAATTTGCACAAAGTTTGAAAGAGTTAAATCAAAGTTATAAATATAACGATTATTGTGAAGCAAGTTATTTAAAATTTTGGATTTTTCACCTTTCTTTTTCAAAACTCCAATTCTTTTTGTTCATCTTCCCTCTCTTTTCTTCACTTTCACACATTCTTACATTCCTATAATTAATATTAAACCTATTGTTAGGTCTTTCCCTATACTCGTTTGAACTACCTTTATACCCCTTGAATCTCCTTTCTCCTTGATTCTCCTGAAATTTCCTATTATTTTCGTAGTTACCTTTCCTATGAAAGTAATTTCCTCCATTATGATTAACATAAGAGTGTCTTCGCTAAGGAAAATACCTATTTCCCGACAAAAACTTATTCCTATCTGCCTTATAATGCAGAACACTTCCTGTTGACTGATTGTTTTCCACATTGATGGAAACCAGTTTAGTCATCAGCTCTTGCGGTGTCGTAAAATTTCCAGCTGCTATAACGGTTTTTATCCGTCCTGAAGCTGAGTTGTCTATCAGTGATTTCACTGCTGCTTCTGTAGTATACTTCGTTGCTAAGTGTACTGGCATTCCTTTTGCCAAATACGCGGTTTGTAAACTTTCGGTCAGTTTCTCCAGTTCAGAAGCATATCCGACGAGATCTTTATTATTTTGCCTTAATTTACTTAGTTTAGCACTCACCAAACTAGCGCTGTCTCCTCTGGTCTCCGCTGAGTCCTTTCTTAAGTGTATTGACTATTACTCTCAGAGAATTCTCCGTAGTAATCAAAACCCTGGCTTTTCCAGTCAGTCTTGTTTTTACGAATAACACAGCATTACTTTCATGCTCTGCTGCGTATACTTGTAGTAGGCTAACCGCATCTACAAAAAACTGTAGTTTGCTTGTATCGCCATTGAACTTATTTGGTAATATCTTACCAGCTAAATTGAAAAAATCACTCATACTCAATGTCATTTTATCCTTTTTATCTTTGCTCGTTGCTTCTAATACTTCCTCATCAATTAAATTATTACGTGTAATTAATTGAGACGGAACTTCATACCGACAATCTAACACTTGAAATGCTTTCTCTACCCTATCTCTGGTTTTGTTAAAATACAAAATACATGTACTCTGCTGATCCTCATCTAACTTATGCCAATTCTCATTTATCAAACTAGAGAAATTATCGAATGAATCACACAACTTGTTTATTATATCCATATGACTTTCTGAACTTTTAGGAACCTAATTTTTTAGCACTCGCTTACTATTCTTACGTATATCTTCTTAAATCAAATTCAATCTTATCTCAAATTGATCCCACGTTACTGCATTTCCATCACTCGAGGACAATTAAAATTAATTGATTCATTATCAATGAAAGGAAATTTAAATGAAATATCAAATACTAACACAAAACAGAATATACCTTTATAGTTTACAAAAAAAATTCTCACCAATCCTAAATACCCAATGTGCTTTGCTGTAGATTTCTTCTTATCTCCCTCTTTATTTGTCTTCTGCACATTTTGTATACGGACCATACGAATTGTAGTACCAAAACAACCACAATGATGTAAATGAGAGTCTTCACCTCCAGATCTGCTTCCATTTTCTCTTCCTCTATAAAATTACTGTTAACCACACCATTTTCCTGGACCTCTTGTTTTGTCGCTTTACCACACATGTTTCACAGAATTCCAATTGTGTGCAGGATCGCCATGTAATGTATGTATCGTCGATGGATACTTGGTAGATTATAGGTGTGGAAGGGCCTCTGAATGGGTGGTGTTGCTGGTCACTCGGTGGGTCATCTTACAGGAATAAAACAACTACCTGTAGCACTGGGACACGCTCTGTTTATTTTTTTAACTTACTATTATACATTAAACTACTCATTACCAACACTAATATTAATAGTAATGGTAATCATAATTATAATGAGAATCGATAATTAGAATGCACCTTATAACACTATCGTTAGCACATCCATACGATGAGTCAAGTTCATAGTAAGTGAATATAAATAATACTATTTATATTTATTTCACGCTCTGAACTTGACTTCGTACGTGCAACCTTCCTAATTCTCATTTATATAACGATTCATGATTTATTGGAATTAGCTTCAAGGGAATTTATGTCTTTTCAATCAAATATTATTAAAACTTATTGTTTTGACCAAAAGGCATCACACTATATATAGGTAATATTTCAAATATTATACACGGGCCGACCTATGCGTTAATCCATTACTGAATATTTGTGTTGAAAGTTAATTTCATTTTGTGAGTAAGTGAGTTATTTTTCGTATCATATCAGGAATAGAGCCCAAAAGTTTACTTTATTATTGAATACATATCAGCAAATCGATTATTATTATTTGACATCCATTTGATTAGGCTTGAACCAGGATCCTAATGAGATTATTGGAAAATACTTTTCCATTTATTGAAAATTATAGCAGAATTCTAATAATTGTCCTAGTTTTTCAGTCATTTGGTAAACTAAAACCATACGAATATATATTTTAAATATTCAAATATCAGTATACTCCCCAAAATCTTAAAAAATTCACTTTCTGCACTAGTGCGAAAAAGTGACTTTCTCCACAATAAAAAGAGTACAGAAAAATGGCTCTCTCCCACGCTGGTAAGAAGAATTATAATACAAAAGATATTCATGCAATTCTGAATTTTACTTTCAAAATCTGTTGATCGAAAATATTTTATTTCGTCCCGCCCTTGCTTCGCTAGCTGTATTTTTCTTGGAGTGTCCGAAATAATTGGAAACATAATGGGAACTGCACTATGAATTGCTTCTTGTTCATGAAGAGTCAAAGATAACTTTTGGGCTTATGTTAAGGCCATTTACTATCCATCGCAAGAACGAGTCATTGAAACTTTGTGACATAAATCAAAAGTCCTTAACGGATATTTGTTTATTCAGATAGTTTTATATAGAATATGGAGCTGTGTACTTGAATCCAATTCAATCCTATCACTATTTGATGTTAATAAAATACAAAATTGCGCAGAGAAGATGGATAACATGTGAAAGGGAATTGGTGAAAGCGAAGTGTAAAGTGTATTGGAAATAAAGACAAGTTACTTTGCTGAAATTATAGACAACAAGCAACCCGTGAGTAATGGGATAACAGAAGTGGAATAATATCGAGGCGTTGGAAATGTGATGCGAAAAATATATAATGATCTTCCTCCGATCAATTTGTAAATCGTTTCTTGCTGTGAAATGTGTATAATATTCCACTTGCATGTTCACGTTCACTGTTCCTGGCAGTCACTAATACCCTTAATTTTTACACCAAATTATCCCTTTTTCCAGCTCTATTTCATGCTATGTTTAACTTTAATGGCCAACTTATTTTCATAAAAGTACCTTTGTTGAGTAAAAAAATATTGTCCTTTGTTCCACCGAAATATGGAATCTACCCAGGATATTCTCTCATTTGAATTCAAGTATCGTTTGACATATTACAAAGTATGACTTTTGAATACCTTTTTGTTCATCTTTTTCTAGCACACAATGGAAATTTACCTTTTTTTTATCTCTACGTAGGTCCCTTAGGAATTAGTTATAAGCGGCTGTTATTAATAATGGCAATTACGACGAGTCAGAACTGGTTTATTTCGGGGAAATTGAGCTTTATACATTTATAATCGTTAATTTAATTTCCATTTTTGAGCTATACCTTTGTGTAGGAAATTCCAGAATACGTTATATTTTTTGTAGATTTTTAATTGAATTAAATGAAATCTTTTCACTTGGTCTGTGCATTATTATATCAGTTCAATTTTAAATTGTAGCGGCTCACTTAAAAATTGAAGTATCTATCTATAGGAATGATACTTCAAATGCCCTTCGATATACCTATATCTAGAGCATAATGGAATAAGGGTTCGCATTATACGGGAAATTCAAAAGAAGCCAGTATTATATTATGATACAGTTTTCGAATGCTTTTCTTTCACGTTTAACAAATACCTAACCGCAAACCCTATTCAAACAAAGTACAAACTCATTATCAACAACACAATAACTATTCCGCTGGGAAAGAAAAAGTCATTTTAAAATAGGACATTCTCAAAACCCTAGCAAAATGAAGAAGGGTTAGGATGAAAATGTATGACCAAAGTGTTGGAATAGATAAACGCAGTTTTCTTATCTATCTATGTCGTAAATACTTTACTCTCAGAACTTTCAGGTGGAAATTCGATAGGTGTGAATAATTTTGAACTGCTTGACATTCGTAAGATAACATTCACAAAATCACACAAAATAACGTTGAGGATATAATGGAATTAAAAAACTTTTAACATAATAGAGAATGTTATCTATTACATGTAGTATTTAGCTATTCTACATTCACCTCATAATCTACCACGCCATTGTAATCGAGAAAAAAGTGAGGTGAACATTTACCTTCGACTTTGCGTGCTTGTCGGTCCATTGCGATTATTGGGCTTAGGTTTAACTAACCATGTACACATGTTCCATCAGAAGTTATAATCTATTGAAGTTAATATCAACTATTTTTGTCGTAGGTCAACAGGTTCTGAGCGATGCTAGTGCTACGGCTTTTTGGTTCCGGAACACGCTTTGCTGACAAATTATTCATGCTAAGAATATCATATCAAATCCAAATAAATGATCTATCCAATATTCCCCTTAATACTTATTGGGAAATTTTCCATATCAATTATTTTCTCCGCTGTTCCAACGTTTCCATCGGTTTTTGACGTGCTAGACCTTCTGTGAAGAGCAACTGACACATGGCATTGAATACAGATAACTGAATTAATTTTTTTCAATACTATCAAATCATTCATATATGTTCAAAACAAACTGGAAATGACTTATGATGTTAACATATTTGAAGATAATAATATGTGTGTTGTGTCATGACAAGATGCAGAGCACATATTGTATCAGCTTGAAAATGGTTTGGAATTTCCAATACAAATGCAAAAAACGTGACGAACCACAAAATTTAGCTTGCTGTGCTTACCAGGTGATGTTGGTGGATTATGATACAAAATAGCCGATGTGCTGGGGAGGAAAGCAGAGTTCACTTTTTTGTAGGACAAAACTGTTTTATGAAATTTGCCCGAATGCCTTCAGAGAAGAACCTGAAGGAAAAGAGAGAAGAGGAAAGTCACACGTCAGTCAGTCAGAAGTCAGACAACACTGTTAAGCCTAGACCAAACCAACTAAGAATCTTCAGTGGTCTCCTCAAAGGGAAATGTCAACTCAACTGATACCTGTGCTTGAGGCATCCACAGAATTATGGTTCTGTCAGAAAATGGGAAAAACATCTAAGTCGAAAATTTCATTAAAAAACAAGGTAAGCCAAATACCATACCGTGCTGTGTGAGGAAGAGACTCGATTGAAGAATAGTCACATCACAATTTCCGAGAAATGAAGTAACAACCCTACAATAAAAATACTTATCTGTGATTTCCCGATGAATAAATTTCAGTTGTCATCGATCATATTTGCTGCTACTGCTCTATGACATTTTTCCACTCGGTCCAACTGTTACACCACCTTTAATTAAATGGCTTGCTTACTTTGAAGTATTTTAACAACAAAAATGAACATCGACATTATCCATGTTGGAATCCATTAAAACGTCCATTTACTCTTCTAGTATGTTCATTGTTTTGGAGGGAAACATGCTCGCAGTTATTGACAGGATGTCACTCAATGTCTCACTTTCTCATTACCACTACCACTTTGTCTATATTGTTGAAGAGATTTCTCCGCTTGGGCAGTCCCTTTAGCACCCCATATACGGTGCACTTCACCTGAGTAAAGGAGGGTACGCGATAAGTCCACTCCTCTCATCTCAATGTCTTTTTTAAACAGATTAATCACTCATTCATTCGTTTGGGTTGTGCTCAATAGCCCAGACACTTGAATATTTGTACTGTTTCGTAGGTTATCTACTTCCATTCAACAAGCGTCTTTTCTTTTTTGAACAAAATAATATATTGCACTATCATATGGAAAGTGCTAATTATACTTGTTTGCATTAATAGTTCACCAGCTTATTCAAAAGCTGGGCTCTTCTGTTATAGTGGAGCTGAGGACTATCGTTTAAATGTATTAAAAAATGAGATGAAATTCTTCAACATGCTGTTTTCAATCAAGTAGAAGCTTCAATTAAAAAATCCAATGCAATGGAGTGAGGTGTTCATCCGAAATGTTATTACATGATTATACAAAACGGAGTTCCGATGTTCCAATGTCACATATGGCATTCAAGTGTCTACCGTTTGCATATTTTGCAGATTATTTTTTCAACTTGTCAAAATCTAACATTTTGGTGGTTTTAACCAATAGCAATACATTATTCTAGCCAATCATTCGGTATTATACTGATTATTATTTTAACTTGTCACAATCTGACATTTTGGTGGTTTTAACCAATAGCAATACATTATTCTAGCTAATCATTCGGTATTATACTGCTTATTCTGCTACCTCATCGATAATACCTTGTTTACATTGAAACGTCAAAATTTCACTTTGAATCTGTCATTATTGACAACTAAAAGTGCTTCGAAGTTTATTGAAAAATGAACACAAACCGATTCAGTGCCATCACCCAAGAGAATATTGAACATTTAATACAAAATGTCACTCCACAATCGATGAAAAAAATAATCTTCCCAAATACAACTCGCTCTTCAAATTTTATCACATAATTTTTTATTTTCATCACTCAAACTTGTTTATTTGAGGCAAAAACATTCAAACAAACCGAATTTAGATAAAATCTCTCGTCCTAACGGACTCGTGATTTTATCAATCGGTTTGTTTTCATATTTTTGCCAAATAAACAAGATTTCATGGAAAAGAAAAAAATTATCGATAAAATTTGAAGAATTCGTGGTATTACCTTTGATTATTTTTTTCGCTTGTCAAAATCTGACATTTTGGTGGTTTTAACCAATAGCAATACATTATTCTAGCCAATCATTCGGTATTATACTGATAATTCTGCTTCCTCATCGATAATACCTTGTTTACATCAAAACGTCAAAATTTTACTTTGAATTTGTCATTATTGACAACTAAAAGTGCTTCGAAGTTTATTGAAAAATGAACACAAACCGATTGAGTGCCATCACCCAGGAGAATATTCAACATTCAGGTAATACAAACTTTTAAATTGTTCGAAAAAATAATCTTCCCAAATACAACTTGCTCTTCAAATTTTATCACATAATGTTCTATTTTTATCACCCAAACTTTTTTCAAACAAACCGAATTTAGATAAAATCCCTCGTCCTAACGGACTCGTGATTTTATCAATCGGTTTGTTTTCATATTTTTGCCAAATAAAAAAGTTTTCGTGGAAAAGAAAAATCATCGATAAAATTTGAAGCACTCATGGTATTACCTTTGATAAATTAACTCCAATGTTAAAATGTCATATACCTGGAAATGTTATTGTCACTTTGACATCGATAAAAAAGGTGCATCCTTTTTTATCGCGATAAAAACTCCTCTTCCTCAATATCTAGTAAGCGGACGTCACTTTTACAGAATGACAATGAGTCGCAAGTTAATAAAGATAATTATTTTTGTTGTTCATCCATATAATATTCTGTCGTTAATTTATCTTGCCAAAAAACACTCGATCTTTTCTTTTATCAGATAAATTTCTCTTTAACTCAAAGTTTTTCCAATCACTAAATATGCTCGAAAAACTGACATTAGATAAAATCGCTCCACCTTCGGTGTCGCGATTTTATCATGTCAGTTTTTCTCGTAAAATTAGTGATTGGCAAAACTGTTTCGTTGGGAAGAGATATTTATCCGATAAATAAAAAGCTCTTGTGTTTTTACTATTGATAAAACTTTTGTTATTACTTGTTTCAAATAACAAGGGGGGAATTTTGTTCTCGAATGGGAAAACGCTGGCTTCGATATTTTGGGGCAGGTCAGCAATGCGTGTACCTATATTATAAAGAATGGGAACAGACGGAAATTATGGTATGAATATAATATTCCCAGAGAAATGACACACTTATGAAAATCCGGACATTGTGTGGCCAATAAAAATCTTTTTTTCATTGGTGAACCATTTCACGCCTCAGCGTGTTTAAATCGCCGCTGTGCGGCTTCGTGCATGAACTTTTCCATTTCGTGCGTAATGGGTTACTTACAGCTCTTGTTACGTAATATACTATTTTGCGCGATCGTATTGAAATGAATTTCAAATAAAATAATTTAGATTTCTTCAAAATGAACGAAAAGTCAAAAGTGACATTCATACTTTTCGATCAGTTTAATAGTTATTCAAGTAACTAGTTATGAAAAGAGCGATTTTGTTCAACAAGCGTAATATTTGCCAAAACGAGCGCCAGCAAGCTCTGCAAATTACGCGAGTTGAACAATGTCGCTCTCTTCATAACGTGTTTACGTACAACGTTTTATCTAATTCCGCGCTTTCATAATATTTAATGAAATCTTCAATTTGTTACTAAGTATTTTCCCAGAAAATTTACTCACTTCAAATAACTGTGTCCTGAATAATGTTGCTTTCAATGTTTATAAATCTTGAAATACTATTGAATTAAAATAATGGGGTGATTGTCAGTTTGAATAATGAAATAATTTTCAGTTTTTACAGTACCTAATTAATAAATTATTCTTCAAAACTCAGGTAGTATCTCTATACGTTGAAACAGTTGAGTACGTAAAGTTTTTTTTGCGCGATCGATCTTTTTTGTTTATTCACAGAATCGGTTGTCAGGACGGTAGGTTGTGTCTACTGGTTTCTAAGTCTAACACGTCGGTGAGTGATTTACTTAACGTCCAGACGTCGGTAAGTGAATTACTTACCGACGTCTTAGCCCTACATACATTTAAGTGGTCCTAAATAATATATTACTTCATTCATCACACGAAAGGAACAAAAAAAAATAAGATCTATATTTTTTCAATGAACAGAAACGAACAGAACAATATAAAAAGTAATGAATAGCATGAAAACAATTTCACCAAAATGCAAATTATATTTTAAACTGATCGAAAAGTATAAACGTCACTTTTGACATTCCGCTCATTTCGAAGAAATTTGAATTATATTTTAAACTGATCGAGAAGTATTGATGTCACTTTTGACATTTAGTTCATTCCGGAGAAATTTAAATTATTTTATTCGAAGTTTATTTCAATACGATCGCGCAAAAAATGAGCATTTCGAACGTCAAGGGTGATACCGGTCTCCATCAAAATTGGAGGCTTCGCTACGCTCAGCCTCCAAACATTGCTTTCGACCGGTAAACAACCCTTACCGTTCTTGATACTTAATATACTATTAATGAACAGAATCGAACAGAACAATATAAAAAGTAATCAATTGCATGAAAACAATTTCACCAAGATGCTAATTATATTTTAAACTGATCGAGAAGTATGAATGTCACTTTTGACATCTCGTTCATTCCGAAGAAATTCAAATTATTTTTCTCGAAGCTTATTTCAACACGATCGCGCAAAAAATGGTATAAGCATTTCGAACGTTGAGGGTAATAACGATCTCCACCAAACATTGCTGTCGACCGGTAAACAACCCTTACCGTTCTTGATACTTAATATACTATTGCCGGAATGTATCAAACATCTAAACTCAGTTTAATGATGACTGATGTTTAGACTGATGTAATTCTTCATAATAAATACATCAATAAGCCACAGTCTGAACACCAGTTATCATTAAACCGAGTTTAAGTGTTTTATACAACTCGCCCTATACATAACTGATATATGAAGGTTATGAAAAATGTGACGTTACCTAAAGTCAAGGAGTGTATTTGTATTTTGGTGAAATTGTCATGCTTTTCATCCCTTTTTATATTGTTATGTTCGGTTCTATTCATCAAAAAAATATAAATTTAACTTTTTTCGTTCCTTTTGTGTAATGAATGATGTAAAATATTATTCAGGATCACTCAAATGTATGTAGGGCTAAGAAGTCGGTAAGTAATTGACGTCTGAAAGGTAAGTAAATCATTTACCGACGTGTTATACTTTGGAACCAGTAAACACAACCTACTGTCCAGACAACCTACCGTCCTCAGGCTTCGCTATGCTCCGCCCTCAGGAATCAAAAGCCACCCGCGGGATTAAATGGGTCACTTAATTCCATTCACTTCACCTATCTCATCTTGTAATTACAAAAAGTAATACAAATAGATATTGTTCATAGACCTTATTTCTTAATCCTTCAAGTTTAAATGGAAGTTATTTATAGAAGCATTTCTAGTGTTTCACCATCAAAGCGAAATATATTCACGAATTTACAATATGTATAGTATAATTCAAAGAATACCAGCCAGCAGTTACAGAATTCTCATGTCCAAATTTAAATTATAGCTTAGCAGGAATCAATTTATCAAGAGTTCACTTCTGGTTATTTGAGGCAAAACTCTGCATTATTCCACCCGCAGTTTGATTTTGAGGGAGAAATATCAAAGTAATAGTGGGTATATACTAATTTTTTTTGTAATATTCGCTGGTTGTGATCAATACCAACATTCAGTCTATTGAAATAATTTATTCTTATTTTGTGAATTATGGTAGTTTTGCAGAGAAACATACAGAGAACTATACAGAGCATTTCAATGAGAACTAGCCAATCCATATAATGAAGGGGGACGTCTTTTTGCTCTTATATGTAGACGTTATAACATCAACCTCCCCTTCCAAATCATTACCCCTCCCAATTTTTTAACAGGAACAGGAACACCCTATACAATATTGCATTGTTGGATTCTCCTCTAAGAGAGAATTACAAAGTGAAAAGTCAATCAGCTGGAAGTTACGGATGATTCCAATTCACTAATATTAATATTTGAATTCGTAACATATCAGCGAAGCAATACTATATTAAATTATATTAAGGTAGGTACTTAAATCGAGTTCCATTGTTTTCCATACAATACAATCGAGCCTTAAATGAGACTCAAACATCACGTAATATTTCTTGGGTTATTTGTCGGCATTTTCCAATAATTTGCTGACGGAAATGATCCATAATCTGGTTTTCAAATATTCTCCTGAAAAAGTCGAGTGGGTTCAAATCGGATGACCTGGGTTGCCATTCCAAAATTGGACCTCGTCTACTTATCCACCGAGCAGGAAATGATTCGTTTGAAAACTATCTTACATCTATAGGGTGATGTCCCATCTTCTTGAAACGCTAGCAAAACTTCCGACATGGTATTATCATTTTCTAGTATTCGGGTCATTTCAGGATTAATAGCTGTTTATAATAAAACGTAGAAATAGTTATCACATGCTTTATTATTTCGTAATTTTACAATAATAATCTGAATAATACACTAACAGCCTAACCTTTTATCGGTTCTATTCCCCGCCTTGTCACAAGAAACCGCGCTATTCTGGCTGCTAGAAAAAAGGAGAAGCAATATTTTCCCAGCGTTGCCGGACTGATTTTCTTGGTAGTGATTCTGATTTGAATTGAATAATTAGTCCTTTTGTTTTATCTTTGAGTTATTACAGATTATACTCACCTTTCATGTTTCCCTCAATGAAATATGTTCCAACAATATGGACACCAAAAATTCCACACCAGACATTCAACTTTTGTAGAGTTCGACCAAATAGACGACTTCCTTTTCCATAAAAGTTGAACATTCAGAATTGAGTGGGTTGTGTAGTTTTCATTGAAATGTTCAGTATAATATTATATGAGCTTCCAAATTTGAGTGTAGTAGTATTTTAATAATACTGAAAAAACTGATTCATCATGATATTGTTGATCTTGATCGAGTTTTTGAAGTAGTTGTTCACGACCGATAAGAATCATAATATAATAAGTACTTATAATAATGTCCCCAAACAAAATATGTGTAGGGGTAGCTACTAATTATTTTATAATTAGGGTAAAATATTAACAATGACCTCATTCAACTTCAATTACTAGATATGCTGTCATCATTTTCAACGTGAAATTTGTCATCAATATTGATGAAATTCCGAAGTAAGATAATATTATCATACTATGCTGCCGTGTGCAATAATAGGTCCAAGGAATAAAAAGATGATAATCTCATGTATTTTGAGCCGCTGAATCCTAATATGCTCGACATTTTTGCGGAAAACCGGTACGTTTTGTTTAAATCGCAATTCCTTAAACAAATTATGGACATATGGTGTTTTTGGTTCGGACACTTTTCTTATGCAAATATGGCCCATTTAAAAAAAAAGGACTGCTGTCTTTTTTCTCGTATAGTGCTTATTTGGAAAGTTATAAATTTTTGAAACCACTTTGACCCACTGAACATTTTCAAATTGAAAAATCGTACATGTTCTTTGATCCTTACTAAACAAATTGGTATACTCCTATACTAGCGGAAGGCGGATGTGATCACTGTGGAAATTTAAGTATTGTAAAATTTTTGTTTGGGAGAGCATAATCACTTGTGAAATTTCTGATTGGAAGATGTAAATTCATTAAGTAAATTGAGAAGTTCTTCCATACAGATAATTGGTCAATAATATGAAATGATGAAAATTCGATATCAGCGTTAGTGAATGAAAACATGAAAGTATGTAAATTGAACAATAATAATGACGGTATTAAATATAGGAATTCAATAATTTAAATGTCAAATTTCAAAAGTTTTCGCGGGTACCCATTCGTGATTAGGAGTGAACAGGACAGTGCGTGTTTGTGTGTTTTTTTAAGGCAAAATTTATGTTAAATTAACAACATAATGCGAGCCAGAACAGATCGGCCTGCATTAGGTGCGCGATGTTCGAGGCTCCCCTGTAACGTTGAAAAAGCGCTTAATTGTCAATCGCGATGAGTGCCAAATGCCAGACTTGCGCCAATATTGGAGTATACCAATTTGTAGAGTTAGGTTCAAAGAATTTTGAAAAATGATCAATAGGTCAAGATTTATTAACATCGAAAAATCGTCGATTTTACGACTTTCAAAAATTATACGGAAAAATTACAGGAGACCTTTTCTTTTTAAAATGGGCCATCTTTGCATAAAAAAATTGTTTATAATTTGTTTAAGCAATTGCTATTTAAACAAAACGTACCGGTTTTTCACAAAAACGCCGAGCATATTGATTCAGCTAGTCAAAAAACATGAGATTATCACTTTTCTATCCTTGGACCTATTATTGCACGCACACGGTAGTATTGACCGCTCCCGGACCACTACTTCTAGAGATGAAAGGTTTGTTCAATGTATGGAAATGTTACGGTTAAAGTAGATATTGCGGCAAATGTACTCATTTTCCCGTAAATGTGCACTTTTGCCTCCTCGTTTGGATGCGTTCAACTAACATTTACAATTTCAAAGAAGGGAAATGAACATCGAATTCACAATGACCATGTCACTTCGGTAAATGTGAGTGAATGTTGGAAAAAGGGAAAGGGAATTTAATAATTATTATCTCCCTTTACCTCAGAAGATATGCAATACTTTGTAAAGAACATTAATATATTCAAGAAGAGGGGGGGAGTGAAATCATTTGACTCACCCTTCCCCCTGAGATATGAAATACCTTATTTGTGATGAACAATAAGTTATTCATCAAGAAGGGAATGGGAATATGATCATTGGAATTACCCTTTCCCTCATTGATTAACTTGATATGCGCGTTACAAAGTATTGAATGCATTCACCCTTCCCATTTTTGGAAAAAATCCTATACTTTGTAACACGAATATAAAGTGATTCAAGAAGGGGAACGGCTGAGCCAATGATTATATTCCCTTCCCCTTCTTGAATAACCTAGTATGCATTACAATGCACTCATCACTAAAGCCGTGAGATCAACATTTCTTGTCAAAATCAAACTTAAAAAATAATAAAAGAAAGAAATATATTCAACTACTATAAATATTTTTTACTGCAACAGCATGTTTGATTATTCCAACTTTTTTTAAAACGTGGAGGTAAGAGTATACATTCACCAAAACGTGAGGGTAAGAGTACATATTTGCCGGGAAATGTACATATACATTATATTCAGTTCACATATACCTAAATTTTTGGGAAATGTACACTTTCACCGTAAAATGTGTACATTCACCGTAACGGAAACATCTGAATATCTATCAAACGGGAAAATATGGAAATAGAAAATACATGCTGCAAGATTACTATATTTTCTCATAACAACAAAACTTCCAAGGTGGTCCTGTAAAGCGTAATGACCGCAGGTATTGATTTTTCAAATGGAATACCTTGTGTAATGTATAAGTTTATGAATACTTGCAGCTTCTAGATCAACTTTGTGATCAAGTACGCATTCTCACAAACCTTGCAAATTGATATTACTAAGCTGTTGAAACTAGTTAATGTCAATCAATTCATAAAGTGGCATTTTATTAATGACATCTTAGTAATAAAAAACGCATGAGTTCACTGAAAATTCACTAAATAATTTTGTCAATGTTTGTAGAATTCCGTATTAGGGCACTTTTTGCACTCCATTTCCATGTAAATATATCCTAATACTTTCGTTAATATTCCTAAAATTCCGTATTCATGCACTGGAAAAATGTAAAATGTTTTATTATACCTTCACTCGTTTCCTGAAGCTACTGTCTTAGTTTTCGTGCATCAGATATTATCAATGTGTAACTATTGGTGTTATCAATACATGTAATATGTTCTGTATGGTCCTTGTGGTGCACTCATTATCCTTTTTCGTTAATGCTGTAATGCTACCGAATCGTTGAAATAAGAATGCAAAGATTGTTTTCCAATTTCCCAATAAATTGACGAGAAGGAAGCCATGGATTTTAAAGCATAGCATTCCTCGTTCTTATCAAAGTTATTTTAGAAGTAGAAATAATTCATATTGTGATATATTATACATGTTGTTACGTTTAAGAAATAAATCGCTGCAGTCACTATGCTTTTCGGGATTACTTTGTAAGCTTTGTTGATGCAAATATGTTTCTATGGCAACTTTGAAACACGTGCTGGAATTTTTTTTCACATTTTTCCGTAAATGAGTTTCTCAGATGTTTCCATACTTTTAACTGAACCTTTATAATCGGTATCGACAAATAAAATATGGAGAAGGCATCTATTTATTGATTCCAAGGCAATGATGGTGTAATGATCAAACTATAAAATACGTAGAGCATGTAGAGTCATTAGTCTAGGAATGATAAGAACGCCATGTAGAATGTAGGAGCGCGTGAACTGATGGTATCGTTGCAGGCTTGGTGAGCGGTGAGGGCCCAGGCAATGCCGAGAACAACTGCCCCATCACCTGAAAGACTGAAGAGGCATCGCAAGTCTATTTGCGGTGCCGAGAAACGAAGAAGAAGAGCCGCAAGGGCGACAGAAGGGATACCGGAAGGTGGCCCAACTGGGCCTTGCAAAGAGTCACCGCCAAGCCGGGACATGATAGTACTGGTCCCAGCGGGGTCAAGCTTGACGTCACCAAATGGGGAGCTAAGAGGCCTCAGGTGCACAACACGCCACCAGAGGCCAGGCAGGCTTTGAAGAAGGTGTGCACGGTCCCTGGTGAGCACAAGTCGAGCGGGGAAGCTGCAAGCAGCGACCTTAAGGTGGCCATCATCTGCGATGGCCATCTGCGGCCATCTGTGCGGATGGGGGCTCTCTGGCTTGGTTCAAAGAGGCTATAGGTAAAATTAAGAACGAGTACTGGCGCTCAAAATCATTGAGCAGTCGGCCCTCGAACAGATTAAGAAGGCAATGGTTTGGGTGCCAGCGCCGATCGAGTCTCCTCCCCAAAAGGTACGCAGGAGGATCCGGATTGGTAATCCGACCCTGAGGACTGAAGGGTGGGTGATTCGGGCCCCCCGATGGGATGCTGCCTCTTTGAGGCAGAACATTGTATTGGGGCTCGATCCTCGATAGGTTGGGGCACTCAACCATACGAAGGGGGAAATCCGGTATGGGCTCGGGAAGGTTAGAATTATCTTCCCGGGATGCAGTGGGTGAACGTAACCCTAAAGCGTGCATTTCTACGCACGCAAGTGTAAGTGCAATACTGATAAGGACTTTGTTTCAGGGTGAGAGTGGACTTCCTGGGCAGGAATAGTACGAGGCATAGTTTAGTGGTATGCTCTGCTTACCTGCCCTATGGTCCACTAGAGCTACCACCTACTGAGGAGTTCCGCAAGGCGGTGGAATACTGCATGGTCAGGAAACTGCCTCTTCTTATTGGCTGCGATGCCAATGCGCACCACACTATGTGGGGCAGCACAGGCGTCAATAGCAGGGGAGAGGCTGTGCTTGACTATCTAGGTACCACTGACTTGCAACTACTCAACCGAGGGACGAAACCAACATTCCGAAATAGAATTCGGGCTGAAGTCCTGGATGTGACGCTTACGTCAAGTACCGTTGTAAGTATGGTAAGGGACTGGCATGTTAATGATGATCCGTCATTGTCGGATCACAGATACATTTGTTTCAGTTACAGGGTTGCTGTTGAAAAACAATCAATTAAGTATAGGGACCCCAAGACTACCAACTGGGAACAGTATAAACTGGATCTCGCAAGGAGGCTTGGCAAGTTCCCTGGGAACTTTAGCAATAATGATGAGATCGATTGGGCCATAGCGAAGCTGGGCTCGATTATTGTCTCGTCTTATGAGGAAAACTGCGCCGAAAAAAACGAGGTAGGAGGGTGAGGGCCACAAATGGTGGAACAACAACATACCCGGCGCCTATTTAATGGGGCTAGGAAGACAAAATCGGATCTGGATTGGGAGCGATACCGCCAGAAACGAAATGAGTACAAGAGTGCGTTCAGGTTGGCTCGAAGAGATGCCTGGCGGGCCATCTGTGAGGATATCGTCTCGGTACCTCAAATGTCAAGGCTGCGCCGGATCTTAACGATATCACCGGACAACGCTCTAGGCTGCATGGAAGTCGCACCGAGTGTTTTCACCGGAACCCTGGTGGACACCTTCCAGCATCTACTAGAGACACACTTCCCCGGTTGTGAGGAAATCGAGCGGGAGTGTCCTGACATGGGATATGTAGGTATACAGCGACCATGTAGAGAGGGCTATCTTCTAGCAAGAGAAATAGTCACATACGAGCGGAGTACTTGGGCGATACGGTCACTCAGACCATACAAGTCTCCGGGGAAAGACCAAATCCTCCCGGCTTTGCTTCAACAAGGCTTGGAGACCGTTGGCACAATTCTGGTGCATATCTTTCGGGCCTGTTTGGCACGCAGGTATGTCCCTGAACAGTGGAGGCAGGTGAAAGTCGTCTTCATACCCAAGCCGGGTCGTACCACATATACGGTGGCTAAATCCTTCAGACCCATTAGCCTAACATCCTTTGTGCTGAAAACACTGGAGAGGGTGGCTGATCGGTACATGAAGGAAAAGGTTGGGCTCAGGTATCCTTTGCACAACAACCAACATGCTTTCAGGTGTGGCAAGTCAACTGGAAGTGCCTCACAGCAACTGGTAACCCAGGTGAAGAAGGCGCTGGAAAAAAATGGCATGATCGCCCTGGGAGCTTTCCTGGATATACAAGGGGCGTTTGACAGCACCCCTGTAGGATCCATGTGTGGGGCTGCGGAAAATCATGGAATAGAGCCAATGATCACTCACTGGCTTGGGGCATTGTTGTGCAACCATACAGTAGAGGCCACATGGAAAGACCATGTGGCAAGAGTAATCGTCGCTAGAGGATGTCTGCAAGGGAGTGTTCTCTCGCCCACATTGTGGAACCTAGTCATTGATGAGCTAATAACCCTTTTAAATGGTGAGGGCTTTCTAACGATTGGGTATGCCGATGATATCGTTGTCCTTGTTGTTGGAAGGCACATTACCGTTCTCAGGGACCTCATGCAAAGGGCTCTGAATAGGGTACATGGGTGGTGTAACGAACACGGACTTGCAGTTAATCCTGCTAAGGCTGAGATAGTTGCTTTCACCGAAAAGTGAGGTATAAGACCTGAGGGTCTAAATCTTCATGGAGTACCACTGCTGGTGGTTGAACAGGTTGAATATGTAGGAGTGATCCTTGATAAATCACTGACATGGAAGGCTCATTTTGATAGTCACCCAAGCAAGGTGACAAACACGTATTGGGCCTGTGGGAGAGCCATTGGTCCGAGGTGGGGACCACCCCCAAAACGATCATATGGTTCTATAGAGTGATTATGCTGCCTATGCTCACATATGCGGCTCTGGTCTGGTGGCCGAGGGTAACCTTGGTCACGGCTAGATCGCCACTGGCACGCTTTCAAAGGGTGGTCAGTTTGGGGGCAACTGGCTGCATGAGGACTACACCAACTGTTGCGATGGAGGTGATCCTTGGTCTTCGGCCTCTCCACCATGTGATCGAGGCTGAGGCGGGGAGGGCTTTCATGCGCATGAAACGGCTGGGATACGTGCGAAGAGGGGAAGAGAGCAGGCACGTCAAGAAGCTCCGGCTCCTGGAAGATATTCCAGTTCTGGCTCGAGCGGCTGATGAATGCCTGCGTACTACTTCGCTTCCCCATACAGGGCCATGATACGGGATAGAGAGTCCTGGCAAAAAGAGAGGAATACACAGCCTAATGGGACCATCTGGTACACAGATGGTTCATACTCCGGTGATATAGCAGGGGCTGGAATTTACTCCAGGAACCCAAGAGCACAAAGTTGTGTACCATTGGGCGATGGTGTATCTGCATATCAGGCCGAGATATATGCCATCTTGGAATGTGCGCAGATAAACCTAGACAGAGGTTATGTGGATCGACGCATAACCATATACTTCGACAGTTAGGCAGCAATTAAAGCCCTGAGTGGATATACTATCAACTCAGGACTTGCTAATGAATGTCGAGAACGAATTGCTAATCTTGCAAGGCGGAACGTGGTGCGGCTAGAATGGATTCCAGCCCACTCTGGTTTTGAATGCAACGATATGGCGGATGCACTGGCTGCGGGTGGGGCGGCAGCTCCTTTCTGCGGCCCGGGCCCGACCCTGGGCCTAACAAAACAAAAAATAAGCAAGGAGACGAAGAAGTGGCTGAGGAATCAGTACCTCGCTCATTGGAATGCTTTGCAGGGTCCTAGAGAATCCAAACTTCTACTGAAGGGATGGACTGATGGGCACGCCAGGGCAGCCACTGAACTACCAAGGAGTAGGCTGAGGAAGATAGCAGGACTCCCAACAGGGCACTGCTGTATGAGGAAACACGTCCACAACTCAGGAGTAGAGGGAAGTTCCATATGTAGGGGTTGCGGTATGACTGACGAAACGTCAGTCCATGTTCTCTTAGAGTGTCCACACTGGGCTGTACTACGAAGGCGAATCTTCGGAGTCCCTGTTATGGCCCCTGGAGACACAAGCAGACATCCATTGAAAAAGGTTGTGGACTTTATCGAAGGGGTCGGTTTCATGAATGTCTAGGTAGCAGGAATGGCACAATGGGCCCGCCAGTGGCCTCAGTGCCGGAACCTTGGCTTGAGTTGTCCAGGACAAGGCTCACCTGCACATTTAATAGTAGTAGTAGTGTAGTTTGATGAACAATAACAAGAAAATTCCTTTCGGCTCAACTTCTCGGGACTATGAGCTGTCATACCACATGCCATTACATATTTAGATGTTTCAGAGTTATGAGCTATCCAAGGAATTGTATACAATGCGTCCATAAAGTAACGCGTAAATTCATCATTAGATAAATATTAAACAATACCACAAATTTTCGAAGCAGGTCGATTTTTCATTTCAATTCACAATTTTTCCAAATTTCAATTCAATTTACAGGGTGAACCACCTTAGTGTGATGACATCACCATTTTTAAATGAAGCCACATTTCACAGTCACTGTGAGAGATTTTCAAACAGAACTTTTTACAGCGATAGGAAGAACGGTACCAGTGGCCTACTAGATCACCTGATCTCCATTGGATTTTTTCATGGGGTCATTTAGTCTTCACAAACAGACCTGGAAATATCGGTCAACTACAAGTCCAAATCAAGAAATACAGAACATGTGAGACAAGAGAGAGATGACCGGTTCAGTAATTGTCTTACTACCAATGGAAAACAATTTAAACATTTATTGTAAATTCACGTTTGTTTGTATTTGGTAGTGTACTATAATTATTGCACATTAAATTTGTGTATAACATTCAGTGACGTATAGCTTCCCACAAACAATTTTTATTGTATTTTTGTTCATCCTTTACAAATTTGATGTGACGTGTTATACATTTTTGGAATCAGCTCAGCGAGGGAAATCCTGCAATTGGTGATTGACCCTGTATATGAGATTATAATTTGGAAAAATCGACCTGTTTGGGAAATTTCTAACATTATTGTTCATCCAGCTAATCATGAACTCACCCGCTGCTAGATGGACGTACTGTATATAGTTATGCCGACATAGCCTGATGTCCTCATATTATTTCGGAAAAACTGATCGATCTGGGAAATGTGATGTGAAATTCTGCAATTTGATATCTCTTGTGAAAATGAGCTTTTTGTTTCTATAATAATGATGCTACTCGATTATACTTATCAACAATTATTTATTTCATTTCAGTGCCTGGCAAAGAACTGATATTGAAAAAAGTCGATGCTGAGTATGGCATGATGAAAGTTGAGTGTTTATCGGACGATGTTTACCCCATGCCATTAATAATCATCGAATCACGCATACGGTGAGTTGTTTTTTCCCATATTATCTATTTTCCACTACTGCTGCTGTCTCATATCCGTGTATATATATATATATATATATATAACAATCTACTAAATTATTGGGGATATATATATATATAGCTGCTTGTAACTTTGTAGCCCCAAAAAACAAAATCAAAATCTGAATACCAACTTGAAGACCCTGTTTCTATAAAAGGCTTAATAACAGAATTTGCAAGGTACAATATATTGTTCTGGGGAAGGACAACTCTCCTGTATATGCCAATGTGGCAAAATCGAGAAATGTACAGAGTGGTCCTCAAGTACTTGTACATAGAAGTACAGTACAATTTTCACTCCAAAATATTGTGATTCGAAGTAAATAGCCTCAATAAAATGTTGATTTTAAGAGGGTGGTGAACATGAAATATAAATTTTCGTTTTTTACAAAAACTTTAACTCTTTTTGACGTACCTATCAGCACAAAAGTTGGAGGCTGGGAGTTTTTGGATATGAAAAATCATAATCTTGTACCTATTTAGATGTATTTTGTAGAGGGCGTCACATAGGCCACGTATGCGGCATGAATGTAAGCAAAACCTTTTTGCCTTTTATATTAGGGCTACTTCCGTGAAAAATAATTGAAACTTCATCATTACAACAACAAAAAAGGCATATTTTGTAGTATTAAGAAAAACAGTATTAGGGTATAGTAGCAGTTGACATGAAAAATATGTAGGGTACTTTTAATATTTAAAAATAATAATTATAGTACACAAGAATACATCCTTCGAACTTAAATTCATCAAATAATAATCATGTAGTTAATCACTGAAATGTTATTATCTTTAAAACCGTTAAGATTTGAGGATACTAACAGATATACTTTTTTGTTGTTGTAATTATGTGGACTTAATCATTTCACACAAAAGTATCTCTAATGTGAAAATAAAAAATATTTGAGTACATTTATGCCGCAAACAAAATACATCGAACTAGGTAAAAAATTATGATTTTTCATATCCAAAAACCCCCAACATCAAATTTTGGTGCATATACGTCAAAAAGCTTTCAAGTTATTGTAAAAAAACAAAAATTAAAATCTTATGTTCAACACCCTGTATCTCTCTTAATATCAACATTTCATTAAGGCTAGTTGGTATGAATCGCAATATTCTGGAGTAAAGATTGTACTGTACTTCTATGTACAATTACTTGTAGACCACCCTGTATTATGGAAAAACATCGATTCCAGTGAAAAGTGGATGTGTTACAGTGGAAGACCGAAAGTAGTGAATGTCAACATTCGCAGGTGAATGTCGACAAATGTCAAATGCCTTGATGAAAGTCCGAACATTTCTTAATTCTATTATACATTCGGACTTTCACCGGTATATGTCGACAAACACAAATGAGGTCCGGTGAATCTCGGACACTGCAGGTCGTGACAAGTTTTCAGACGGTTCCAGACCCGGCACGTCTTCATCGAAAGCACTGACTGACCCGCAACCTGACACGTCTTCATCTCAAGCGCTGACTGATCCGCCACTTAGCACATCTTCATCTCAAGCACTGACTGATCCGCCAGCTAACACATCTTCATCTCAAGCACTGACTGAACAACACGAGCTAATTTCTTCAAGAAGAGTAGCTGCAAAAGAGAATCTTCTACTTCAAGCAAAAAAAATGTTGCGAACCTCAAAAAAAAAGTTTCCTCCTGCCCAAATTGGTGATACCGTAAGAATTCAAGTCCCTGATGTCGACCGGGGTCGTACAGACCCTCGAAATGTGTTAGCGGTTGTTGTTGGAATAGAGGATTAAGACTTTTAAAGATTAGCTAACAAAAATGGTACCTTGAAGCAGCTTGTCACCCGTAATCAGTCCGTAATTTGTGAAGAGAAGTTACTTTCTATGGACGGAGTTTCAACAAAAGAAATGTTGCTAAGAGAAGCAGCTTTCAGAATTCAATTTCAGAATTCAAAAAGTGGAGGGCAAGGCTATACAGGTTGTAACTGCAAAAGAAAGTGTTCCACGACCAAATGCAGCTGTAAAAGCAAGGAACTTCTGTGCAATTCGAAGTGTCACGGTAGTTTGAGTTGTTGCAATAAATAAGATATTGTTCTAGTTTTTTATATTTCATTCTATATTTTTATGTTCTACTGTTTGTTTTGAGTTTAACAAAGTCCTTTTCCCATATTATTTTGAAAAATGAAGACCCATGGACTTTTTTTGTTTTTATTCCAAAAAAAATTCTTTTCAACATACACCATGAGACAATTGCCGGTGTAAGTTAGAAATAATGAAATTTCAACATTATTTCGAACATACGTCAAGCAACGTTGAGAATGTTGACATTCACCGATGTATCTCGACATTCACCAGATTTTGGTCTTTCACGGTAACAGATATATCAAAAATTGTAACCAGAATACAATATATTCTGGAGTAATTGTTACTGGAAAAATTCTTAAGTTGTCTGAAATCGGTTCCAAATTGTTATTTAATCACTTCAGAATATTTTTGTGAATTGACCACTGAACATGTTTCTGTGATTCAGAGACTGGGGATGTCTGGGTAGCTATTCTTCAAAATCATACCATCCGGTGCCTCTCTCGTACGATGGGGTCTATCCCGTGCGATCTATCGAATTCCACGGTCAAAATCGACTAGTTCTTGAACCTACATGTGAACGTTCAAAATTATTGCGTTGTTGCCAGCAT